>JAOVYX010003731.1:0-10784 GCA_035668315.1 Drosera spatulata
GGCTGGGTGCTGGTGGTCGGGTGATGTAGAGTTGGGAGATGGGGGATGGAAGGGAGGAGATGGAAATGGGGAGATGGAAATGGGGAGATGAGAGATGGGAGATGGGAGATGGGAGATGGGAGATGGGGAGGTAAGAGAGATGGGAGCATTGATGAGCTGGTGAGGTCCGCGTGGACGGATTTTCAAACCATGTGGGCTGGTGTACAGGGATTCGGTGGAAAAGGGTGAGCTGGTGGGACCCGCGTGGACGCATTTGTTTCATAACGTTACGTTATATATGTGTATTATAACGTTACGTTATAACGTTGCACGCACATTATCTTTTAACACGTGTATTTGTTAAACACATACGTTACACCAATATGACGTTACGTATTCGTTATATCGTTCGTATTCTTTAAATAGCGTTATATATATATATATATTTGTATATTTAATATCAAAATTTCGGGCTATTACACATTCGGAGAGAAATACCGAGTTGATGTTGGATAGAGGATATTCTATGAGCTGGTGTCTGAGTTGCAGATTTTTCATCGTGCCTTTACGCACTGAAGCGAGGAGTGTTGCTATATTATGTTGATGTTGGAGCGGGGCATTTGTATCGGTAGGTGTTGTTCATATGAATTAGTATGGTTGACATGGGGTATGTTTGTGGTTGTCCTAATCCAATGTATAATGCGTGCGATTTATTTGTATGAGCAGTAGGTTTTGACTCTTGTCTGTTTTCATTTCATCTAACGTAGTATATATTGTTTTCGAAGTCTTCCTTCATTGTTGATTGTTGTTGCCTTAACCATGTTCTTTATAGGAAATGTCGTTAAACTTAGGTCTGAATTTTTCTGCTAGAAGTCGCCCAGGCCTTGAGGATGCATTCTCTTTTGCTCAACTAATACGATTAATGAGAATCTAATGAAGTTGGTTCTAGCCCGTGACCACTAAAGTGACTATGTACTGAAGTTTACTGGACTCTCGGTGTGTTTGTGAAGTGCTGGCGCCAATGCCCCCGTGTGGTGGATGATGATGCTCATGTGCTTTGTGCGGTGTATGTTTTGCCTTTGTCTCTTTCGATATGAAGATTTGCATTCGGGATTAGATTATGCTAATAGTGATATCCAGTGCTAAAAGATCTTAAGCCTATCGTGATTGATGTTTGGTAGAGCACGGAGGATTATCTTAGCCAAACTCAATTAAACTTGCTGTTGTTATATTTTCTTTTTTTAACTGTTCATTTATGATGTCTTCTATTACAGTTGGTGCCGAAGCTGATGATGACAGGGTTGAGTTGCTGTTGTCCGAAGTGAGTGGCAAAGATATCACAGAACTTATTGCTGCTGGAAGAGAGAAGCTGGCTTCAGTGCCAGCTGATGGCGGTGGCGGAGTAGCAGTATCAGCTGCTGCTCCTTCCAGCGGAGCTGGCGGTGCTGCTGCGGCTCCTGCAGCCGAGTCCAAGAAAGAAGAGAAGGTGGAAGAGAAAGAAGAGTCCGACGATGTAAGAACATTTCTCGCTCGGATGTCTGATGCTATTATGTTTGTTCCTGTGCATTACTTCCTTGTGTATGTTCCATTATTCATTGTTACCGATTTTATAGCCTGTCTGTGTTTGCTCATTGGGGCAATCGTGGTTTGTGCTTGTATTACTTATGCCGTAATTATGAATTCATGATTGGCAAGGGTACCTAATTAGAACGGTCAATCGGTCAAGGATGTACCTAACATTATTGTGCTGATCTTTTCTTGCAGGACATGGGTTTCAGTCTCTTTGACTAGACCATTGGAGGTGTCCGCTGTATTTTTATTTTTTTTTTGGAAGTTGGGATTATGACGTTCAGTTCTGTAGTGGTGGTGACTTGAGCTGGTGTGGTGTATGTTTCATGTATGCGGGATTTTCTGTATTTTTATTAATGTTTTGTGATGCTCATGATTTTGCGTCACATCTATCCAACCAAGTGATTTCAATATGTTTCTGAGTCGTGATAGCTCTGAGATGCTATCTATGTTTTAGGTTGGGACTGTCCCAATCATAGAATCCTTCATTGCCTTGTTGTATTAGACATTGTTGAATTGTGCGACAGAAGCCCCTAACGACTCCAGGATATTCAGCTGATGGACATGCTCGTATGCTTGGTATCAATCTTTGACCGATCCCAACTGTGTAGGCAAGAACATGGGGAAAATAATGGACAGTTCAAGCGGGAAACGATGTCATTCTGTTTCAACTGTTGCCATTCCCCAAGATTGTCATCGTTGTCATCAATCACCAGTTAAAAAGAAAGAACTCGTTAGGAAGTTGAGTCTTGCATAATCTTGTGATTGTATATGCCACCAACGAACAACACAAAAATCAAATACGAGAAAAGTCATCAATGCTACCAAGAAGAGTGTTTACTTTCATAGGCCGTATCTATGATGAACCTCACAAGCATCCCGAGGCGGCTACTTTCTCCCATCCCTAAACCCTCCCACCACCCTTCGACGTGAACCAGTTTACTCTCCCTTTCCTTTCCATCCACTTCCTCCATTTTTCGATTCTCTCCCGTGTCGGTGTTCACTCTCTTCGCTGGTCCCGACCTCCTCCGTTTTCCTTCCACTCTTTCCCTTCCCGTGATTTCTTTCCTCTCTCTCTCTCTCTCTCTTCATTCACTTGTCTCGTGCCCTAGCTAGGCTCCCTCCCTCCTTCAATGCCACCCTCGCATTTCCCCTCCTCTTTTTCTCCTACACTTCTTATAACCCTAGCCAGGCTGCCGTGTTCAGTGTTCTAAAATGACGACTGAGAGCACAATGGGGTAGATTTGGTGTTGGATTTGAGTGTCTGGTTAGTTATCTGAGATCTCATCACTTACTTTTTGGTGTTGTTTTGATATTGATCTGCTTACTAGTTATGTAATTTTTGTTGTTGTGTGGTTGCTTTTTGGTTTTGGTTGGAGATTTATGGGGTTTGATGTTCCGAGACTTGGTATGTGGAGGTGGGTGAAACAATGGGGTTGAATTTGTTGAAAAAGATTATCGGTCATTCCGATCAATCAGGTTAGACGTTTGACAGAGTTGGTTACTGGAAAGATATGAGTTCAAGGGTATTTTTAGTGGATATTGAGAATGTGAATGAGGCATTGTCAAGTGCGAACAATCAGTATGCTTCTAGAGTGTTGTTGGCTTCGACATGGGATCGTGGTCGGGATCGCCATTTTTTAATCGACTGATGTGGGTAAGGATCTAGTCAAGGAGTTCGATTGTTCATATTGGTTTGCGAGTTAGCTTTGCTTGGCTTCGGAGAGATACTTTGTATTTAGATTGCATTTGATGCATCCTTTGTGGATAATACTTTCAGCTTGAACAGATATGTTAATTTTCCCTATTGCATTGCTTAGTGCATAATGCCCATTGTCTAATAAAAAGGATGAATTTAACTTATTGTTGATTATAGACTTATTACGAAGGTCAAATTAGTATCGTAATTAAATTGTTCTTCTTCCAATGCAGGTGTTTTGGGTGGGTACATGAGCTACCCGCATCACTCTTATCGATATAAGGGCAATATTTATCTGAAAGGACTAGGTGCTGGTGGGATGTGCTTCAGATTCTTGATCTTCACTGTTTTCAACGTTATCTCCCTGTTGAGGTTAAGCTGGGGTATTGTACTTGAGTTACTATCTTGGAGATGACGAGGCCGTCAGCTGCTTGTGAGATTGAAGAAATGGGCGACCAGTTAAGAACGGATAAGAAAGTTGGGAGTAGATGGGTTTCTAAGCAGGGCCGAGTTCACTCCGTAGAGGGTGACATTAATCAGTTGTTCAAGGCCATTGAGCTTAAAGCTTCTCTTAGAGGGGAAGGGCTGACGAAGAATCCTTCAAAGCGACCTGTCAAGGGAAGTTCTCCTCAGTTATCGTGTACTGGGATTTCTGAGCCGAGTAATTTAAAGCAAGCGTTCAGGGGGTTATGCATATCTCAGGCTTCGGAAATGGCTGCCATCAAGAGGCGGTTGCTCAGGGAACGAGGTTTATCTGGGTTTCCAAATACTGGAAGAACACAAAATTTGCAGAGGATGGTGATACCTGAGGTGGATGAGTCCGTCTCACCCATCAACGAGCATGAAGAAAGTTTTTCGGAGATTTGCAGTCCTGCAACACCTAAATCGAAGGAAAAAAATTTTAGGGTTAGACCTCAGGATAAAATCATGTGTTCCCCATTGAAAGCAGGGATGACAATGAGAGAATCTGAAAAGAAACAGAATGAGAAGAAGACAGTAGAGCAGTCTTCATGTTCTACGTGCACTATCAGGAATGTGTTAGAGGATGGCGATGATATGCTTCCTCCAACTGTAGATACCCTCCGAAGATCTATTCAGGTGGAAAAGCTGCGGAATGATGATAAGCCGAATAAATTGTCGAGCTGCAGCCCACGTCTATTAAATCCTTCCTTTCGGAATAAACTCTTTGTCAAGAGGAAGACAAAGATTGATTCTGGACCTTCTGATCGGAGTGGGGCAGCTTCGCCTTGTAATTTATGTCTTAGCTCACATGAGCCAGTCTGCGTAGCTGGAAGAAGTGCTTCCGTGGATGAAAGTAAAGTGGGTAGAAAAACTGTCTCGACTCTCCTGGGAAAAATCACAGAAACTGAGGTCAGCACAAGCGCTGCGGACTATCGTATGGACTCAAAGGTTTCTGCAAAATCCATTGATGAAGCTAGTCGGAGTATTGCAAAAGCTAGTGAGGGATCTATTTCCAGAGAGAAAGGCGAGATCTCCCAAAGTTCGAAAAGTAGTGGTGGAGATTATAGCATTAGCACAAGCACTAGCGAGGATAGCAGTGTATCGCTGTGGTAATAGGCCGCACATGTCGAGAGACGCCCGATGGGATGGTCTTCGCCAGGTTGAAAAGGAGCATGGAGGCAGCCTAAGTTTGACAGACTTCAATGTGCTCAAGAGGCTTGGTTTTGGGGACATTGGGACGGTTTATTTGGCGGAGTTACCCAACAGAAACTGCCTGTTTGCTTTGAAAGTCATGGATAATGAATTCTTAGCTCAAAGGAAGAAATTCTTAAGGGCTCAAACCGAAAGAGAGATCCTGCAGATGTTAGACCATCCTTTCCTTCCGACACTCTACGCCCATTTCACGACGGAGAAGTTTTCATGCTTCGTTATGGAGTATTGCTCAGGAGGAGATCTACATGTCCTGCGACAAAAACAGCCCACTCGAAGTTTCTCTGAGCAGGCTGCCCGGTAATGATTTCAACTTTCACAGTCAACTTCAATCTCATTTCTCCAAGTTCAGGATTAAAGTTCAATGTTTGAGTTTTATCATATGAAACTATTATTGGTTTAATGCCCATACTGGTGATCTGACCTGTTCTCCTTGTATGTTATTATTAGGTTTTATGCTGCTGAAGTCCTCTTGGCATTGGAATATTTGCATATGCTGGGAGTTGTATACCGAGACTTGAAGCCGGAAAATATCCTTGACCGAGAAGACGGCCACATTATGCTGTCTGATTTTGATTTGTCTCTTAGATGTGTTGCCAATCCAACTCTTGCAAGATCATCTTCCGCGATTCTGGAGCCAGCATCAGCCTCATCGAGCCCTTCTGATCCCAGCTGGTTGGATCCCTTTTACCTTCAGTCATCCTGCCATGTCCCATGCTTCTCTCCGAGGCTTAATCTTCGAATGGCCGGTTCAAAAACCCGGAAGCTGAAACCCGACCAAGCTGCCCAGGTCACTCCGTTGCCTCAGATCGTGGTGGAGCCCACGGATGCCAGATCAAACTCTTTTGTTGGGACACACGAATATTTAGCTCCAGAGATTATCAAGGGAGATGGTCATGGCAGCGCTGTTGACTGGTGGATGTTTGGGATACTACTATACGAGCTCTTACATGGCAAGATGCCATTCAAGGGTTCAAGCAACGACGAAACATTGGCCAATGTAGTCTCGGAACCTCTCAAGTTCCCTACGATCCCAATGGTGAGTCTCCATGCTAGAAATCTGATTGGCGGGCTGCTGATAAAAGAACCCGAGAACCGTTTGGGATTCAGAAAAGGTGCTGCTGAGATCAAGAGACATCCGTTCTTCGAGGGCCTGAACAGGGCGTTGCTCCGTTCAGCTGTCCCACCTGAGCCCTCTTCAACCGGTGATATCATACCGGGCAGTGCTTCAACCGCCGATTTGGGCAAGGAAGAGAGTATCAAGGTCGTGGAAAGCGCATGTATCGATGACATTCAGATTGAGTTGTTTTAGTTGAGAGGGTAAACGGTTGATGATGTAAATGGTAGAAGTCAAGTTAGAGTGTAGCTGCTGCTTAGGTGAAAACTGGAAAGTGACTTCGACTACTATGAGCTTGTTGCTTTAGGTGATTATTATCATATAAACCTGTCACGTTCAGGTTATTGCAAACGGTGGTTATTAAGTTTCAAATCTGTTATTTAGTGACGCCAAACCGATTACCGCTATCTGTCAGATACATTGGGTATAGCTAGAAATGTGTTTACTAACTCGCGAAGCTTATGGTCGACGTGTTATATTGTGTAGCAGCTGGATGCAGGCTCCATCGACGATGTCGTTGCATTTCTGACTGTTGTATGCCCTAATCAATCAGGTAGCAGATTATCGTTTAGATCGAACTACGCTCAGTTTGTATAAGTTGTTTTTCCTGGGGCAACGAAATGGCTTCGACCTTGCCTTTGTCTCTGATAGCAAAGTCCAACAAGGATCCTGCATTGGCTCTTCGTCGCTGTCTATAACTTAAGCAAGTGACAATCTTAGACCCAAGTGAGAATCTCTCATGGTTGTCACGACATTCACATCATATGCGGTAAATTTTTTTTCTCTATTTTTACTATTCAATATATTTTATTATATTCTATTTATATCCAATTACATCCATAAAAAAATACAATATGCTATAGTACTACTCTTCATTTCAAGAATTACTGTTTATTTTTTTCTCATTTTACCGTTTCTGTACACTCCAATATACTTTTTTAAAATCACATAACTATTTTTTTGAATTATATATTCTACTTTTTCATTCATATCTATATCCTATTTTACCGTATCTACGTCATTAAAATAACAAGAACAGTCGTTATGTGATTTAATTAGTTTAAACGAATTACATCACTTGATCAAACTCCGAATCAGCCTTACAACGACTAATTGATATATGATAATGATAAATAATTAATTTATGTTGGGGTTGTAGTATCTGCAACTTACAAACTGTAGTCCCCCTCAAATGAGAATTAGATTTTTGAAAAAAAAGATTTCAATTTTTTTTTGAGATTACGAGAGAGTACGTATGCTATAAAATGTTGTCACCGTAGCCCCTTTATCCTATAATTCGAATAGTTGAATATGAGAGAATTTTTAAATCACCCGTGGCCCGGAACTGGTCAATTTCCAGGCCTTAAGCTCATATACATACAAACCGACCCATTAGCAAGACCTTAACCGAATTGGGAATGTCCGCCGCCGCCGGACCTCGAAACCCTAGAGATGGAGTCGAGTCCCCAAAACCCAAAATCATCGTCATAATGGGGCCAACAGGATCAGGCAAGTCTAAACTCGCTATCGATCTAGCATCGCAGTTCCCGATCGAGATAATCAACGCCGATTCGATGCAAGTGTACAAGGGACTCGATGTTCTCACCAATAAAGTCACCATCGATGAGCAGAAAGGTGAAATCTGTGAATTCATTCATCGATCGATTAATTGATGGAATTGTTAAGTGTTGGATGGAATTATGTGTTTGCAGGTGTTCCGCATCATCTTCTGGGTACTGTTGATTCCTCGGTCGAGTTCACTTCCAAGGATTTTCGGGACTCTGCTAGTATGGTAATCGAGTTCGAGATTGTCACTTTTTGCTCACATCACTGATGATTGTATTCGTGTATAAACCAGAAGTGTGACGGGAAAATCTAGGTTGTCGTCGTCGTCGTAGATGACTGTATCATGCAATTTTTATGAATTTTGTTAGGAATTGTTGTTTTAATATGCTTCCTCATTGGTGTTTGTTACTTCGATCGCTTTGACATGAAAGCCATTGTGTTTGATTAGGAAATGGGGACTGGGGGAGAATAAGTTTCTATTGGATTTAAGCGTTTTGAGTGTATAGTTATGCTATGGTAGAGTAAATTTTCCCCTGGGATGCATTTTTTGCATCATGACATATGATAGTTTGTGAAACTTTGCAGTATCTTTTATTATCATGGTACCATATCCTTGTTGTCTTAGTGTCTGATATTGCATCTAGATACATGGTAGTACTATCTATAGGCGATTATTGGTCTATCGGACTGTAGCGCTTTCTTTTTACTATGTAGCAAATTGCTCGCCGTAAATAGAACATAGTTATAGGCTTATAGCAATATTTTTTATGTTTGTAGGAATTGTTGGCCATTGTTGGCTATGAATGGAGTGAGATTGGTGGTGGTAGCTTGTTTTTCTTCTCTGAGGTTACACTGACTTCCTGGGAACTGTCACAATGCTAATGTGTGTATGCTACTTATTTTTGCTTAGCAAATGCAATAATGAATCTAGTTTGCAACTCTTCTACTGACATGACCTCTTCCTTGCTTGAACTTGTAGCTCATTGATGAAATATTATCTCGTAACCATTTGCCAGTCATAGTTGGTGGTACGAATTTTTACATTCAGGTATAATGTTTCCTTTCTTTCTCTGTCTTTTATCTTTGTCCAGTGACTTTTTAAAAGAATCTCCTGCATGCAATGGTCAGGAATTCTTGACTTGGAATTGAGAAATAGGTTTGATTGTCCACCTTTTTGATAATTTCTGCTTAGAGAGAAAATAGATTCAATTATTCGTTCTAAAACTATCAAATTACGAACAAAGAAATAGGATTTTGGAAAAACACCATCATATAGCTTGGGAGTTGATAGAAGAATTCTCTCTTCTCTTTTGGATTTGGGTCCATGGTTTGTTTAGTTTTTTCCTTTTAGAGAAGTCGAATCGGGACTCGCAGTTATAGATTAGGTTATATGTTTAGTCCTATATTTTGCGGTACCATATGAACCTGACATGCTTTGCTGAACAAGGAAAGATTCGAAAGAAGCTCTTTCCCTGAACCTGTTGTTCTTCATCAGTTATTCAATGTTCACGTACAAAGGTTTGCTGGGTGCACGCCAAACCTTCTTGGTGCATGTAAAATTTATAGGTCGCTATGTTGTATCTTTCCTTGGATGGACTGCATGCTTTCCTTTCTCTCACAGCCAAAATTTATTGCATTCTTCCTTCTACTCAAATCTTACAAACTGTCCCAGGCGCTTGTTAGCCCGTTCCTTTTGGATGATGCAATGGAAGATGATGACAGCGGCTGTCCAAGTGAACATCCAGGTTGAGTAATTGCCCAAGCTTTACCGTAGTGTAGGCGCGTTCTTATATCCTTAAAACTCTTCTTATTTACCTTACACAGTTGTGGGTGAGCCTTTACCTGAAGTTGAAGTTGGGAATCATGATGGCCACTATAGTTATGAGCAACTTAAAATACTTGATCCAATTGCAGCAAACAGAATCCATCCTAATGACAAAAGAAAGGTATACAATGAACTAGTTAATTTCATTTATTGTAATGCTACAATTTGTTCTCATTGCACTTCTCTTCTGGAATATGTGCTGCATCCTTGCAGGTTCAACATTATGTCGATCTAATTGTTCATGGCCGAGTTCTGCCCAGCGAACTTTTCCGTGGAAAAATGGTTGAGGTATATTTACAGGGATCCTTAGGCATGGACCTACTTCTCTTCTAACACCAGCTTATATTTTGAATATGCCTCATTAACGCGTTGTGAAATTTGTAGTTGAGGCTGCTTAGAGTACGTGAATAGTACGTGAATTCCTTCAAGTTATATTATTGATTTTTGCCACACTTTTGTTTAGTGTCCCATTCATTTAATACCTTCTTGATGTCACGTTTATATAAGCTTGTGTAAATTGGTGTAGGATTTGTTCCTTGATGGTTATGCTTGTCTTAGAAAACCTTGAACTATGAGCAATTGTTGCTTATCATTAAGATTTTTATCTCGAGTGTGCTTAAAGCCTGTCTTGTTTAGGATGGTGGATTATGGAATCATTTAAATGGTTTTTGGAAGTTGTACTTATTGTTATTAGATTAACCATAGTGGCTTTCTAAAGGTATCTTGATTATGTGACAGATAGAATTGGGGCCGCATTGATAATTCCAGATACAACTGCTGCTTTATTTGTGTTGATGCATCTCTTTCCGTTCTGGATGAATATGTGGGAAAACGAGTAGACAAGATGATAGATGCTGGTTTGCTTGATGAGGTTTTCGACATATATTCCCACAATGCAGACTATACACGAGGTTTACGGCAGGCTATTGGCGTCAGGGAGTTTGAGGATTTTCTGAATGCCCATCTTCTTGAAGCTGAAACAGGAGAGAAAAATCCAAGTCTCTCATGTTTGGCAAATACTTCTCCTGCTTCTCTGAAGGAAAACATGAGAGGAGTCCTGAGTTTGTCTGTCAAAAGTATACTAGACGAAGCTATTGACAAGATGAAGGCCAACACGAAAAGACTTGTTCGTCGCCAAGTAAGAATTATCAATTCATAACTAGTTTACTATGATTCCAAATATTGAATTTTGTTAAGAAATTTTCTTTGGGCGCGCAAGTAAGTCATAGTTCTTGTTTGTCTATATTCCAAAGGTTATTGAAATCATCATGCGAAGACTTCTAGGAAAATAAGCCTAATTTTTGCAATGTCTAGAAATATTCCATTTTTCCTCATTGCATGATGATTTATTCTCCTCC
>JAOVYX010003732.1:0-10783 GCA_035668315.1 Drosera spatulata
TTTCCCACCGTAGAAATGCTTGGATCTGTACAAGCTCTTCAGGGATGGATACATCTTGAATGGATTCTGCTTTCTGATGCAACTTCACATGAAAGTTCCCCCCATTATTCTTAAACCTTGAATAAGTGATACGAGAGTCGTGGTTATGAGCAAGCAAACAATAAAGGCACATAAAAAGCAGGATTTAGATGTTTTGCCGCATACCATTTGTTCTGGCCTTCATCAAGTATAAGGAATTCGATTGCTTGTATTGAAGGATCATTGACCTCTAACTTCAGAGAAGAATCAACAGCAGACTGCAAACAGAAGAAATATGACCCAAGCTTAGGGCAGCCGCGATTAAGTTTTGGCAATTTAGCGGCAGTCACTAATAATGAAAGTGATCCCAGCTTACTTTTTGAAATGTTGTTCTAAGAGCTCTATTCTTGTAAACTCTGGTTCCTTCAGGCCTATGTGCAGGAAGTGTCCATCCCCTAGAGAAATGATTAACAGGTTAATCCAACTCTTTTAGACAAAAGGGAACGACAAAATTGATCATTACTCATTAGGCAGCAGACAAAGTTACTCTTTTTGGTCGCGAATTGCACCCCAATGTAGCACCAGATTGTCATAGCTATTTGACACCCGAAATTCTATTTTACATGCATGTCCTTGTAAGGGAGGCATAACATCAACCTGTTGAATTACCACAACGGGTTTAACAATTTCAGCTCAAGTCAATCAAAATGGGGAGGAAAAAAACATTATTCTACTTTTGATCATTTCACAAGGTAAATGAAAAGGATCTGAACAAGAATTTATAGACAAGGACCAACTTCCAAGCAAAGGGTACCTGAAGTTCAATGTCTCCATCGAGGTTGAATCTTCTTTCATGCTGCAATAACCAATGACATAGTACAGATGAAACACGTATGAAAATGCTTCATTACATGAAAACCACGCACTAATGCTAGTACAAGTAAGAAATGGCAAGTAATGAATCCACATCCATACCAAAGATATGTCATCTCACGTCCATTAAAATTTCAATGAATCGGATTCAATCATTGCGGAAATAACTTCAGAATATCAAACTGCTAGTAATCACACATCAGTTCATGCCGCTTCCATGAATCGATCAAGGAACAACCCATACCCCAATCTATAATGAAACGAGGTTCACCCAATCATCTAGATTCTAGCCTGAGCATTCTCGCCTGAAGATGAGTAACAAGTTTCCCTCTCAAACTCATAAACAGAAATGATAAACACTCTCTTAAATGATGCTAGTGCATCGATCGCAACTTGTCCAGATCCAACGATGGCACGTTAAGCATGCCCACTAGAGAAGCATCATTTTCAAATGCATCGCCACGTAACAGTTCTCTAATCTTCTTAGACAGACACCCGCCAACTGCTTTCTGATCCAATCAAGCCAAAAGCACAACAGCAAAATCATAAACTAGGTGTGGCTTTGAAGTTCATACCTACTCATAAGCTCATACAAAAATACTTTTCTTTCTTACAAATTTCATACAACTACACTAAATCAAGTAGAAACATGACATGATTATCCAAATAAATTGAAAAACGGATGCTTCACTAGCCACACACACACAGTTACGTGTGGCAAAGAAGAGTAAGTTGATAATTTTTTAAGCTTGAATGCAACTTAAAATTATACGTTGTGTGACATGTTACATATTCACCAACCCCATAAATTCATTTTCGATACCTCGGAGGCATAATCGGTGGTCAGAACAGCACGAGCCACGAAACAATGCCGACGAGTCGCCATCGGAAACGACACGCTCCTCCTCCAATTCACCAACCTCTTTCCGTTAACTCCGCAACGCAATCTCGCATTCCTCTTCCCCGCGGCCGACACCACCGGTCGGACTCGAAACGCACCGATCGCCGCACCTCCGCCGCCGCCGATCGAACTCGTCGGCGAAATGAAGGTCTTAGCGTGCAGTATACTCGCCGTGTGTCCGATCGAATTGCTCATCACTCAAATTTCACAAATCTCGATGCAGCGATCAATCAATGGCGGAGATGAAATGAGATCATCGGAATCGGAACAGGTGAATTATAAATTAAAAAAAAGTGAAATTCTTTGAGTGTATGTGAGGAAACGCGGTGAAGGATACAACAAGAAAGGAATTCGAAAAAAGGGAAAAGGAAAAGGAAAAGGAAAAAAGGAAAAGTGAGAGATGAGAAGAAAGAAGAGAATGGAGTGTGGAATTTGTTGTGGTCATTAAACGAGGATTATCCGGGACTGAGAGGACACGTGGACGGACACTAGTGACCGGGTTTCGAGAAATTAGAAGTTGTCACGTGGTAAAGGGCATGGGGATTGAAGCAAAAATGGTGCCAAATAACGTGGATGAAAGAAAAGGGCGGTGTGGTGGGTGGGACCCGTGAATATCTTCCAGGTTTGACGATGGACCGTGTGGGGGTAGTGGCATGTATTTGAACGGTGGTCGATTAAAGCAGGTACAAAATATCGGTTTTGACGTGATATAATAACTTTTATATATATATATTAATAAAATTGATAATTTTATTTTTTTAGTAGGTAAGGTAAAGAAGTGAGGGAAAAAAATAATGATGGACGGGTTGATGTGATATAAAATAGGGATAATTTGATATTTTTATATGAAAAAAATTGATAAATAAGAAAAAAGTATAATTTGAATGAGACGATCCCAAAAAAAATATTATAATTTGAATGAAATAAAAGGAGTATTTTTCGTTGATACTTCTGCATGACGAAGAAAGGGAGATAAGGAGAGTATATAAATTTTGATAACAAAAAAGACTTGACGAATATATGCGTATAAGTTCAGATGTATCTTGTTAAAATCAAAAGTCAAGATTAAAACATGATAAGTAGATGCATCTTGTGATAAAAATCTAATAATCAATAGGCCCATTATCATCAAGTTGATCCATATCCCCAAACACATCCTCAATCACATTTTAATCTTAACCGTTGATTTTAACTAGACAGATCTAACTTTATGTGCGTCATGACATATATCCGTTTTTCCTTAACAAAAAATTATTAACGATAATCATTTTCGTATAATCATTTCAAAACTCTAAAAATTGTGAGTGGATGGAAAAAGAAGATGATTTGATATAAAATAATGATATTTTAGAATTTTTGACATAAAAAAATTGAACATCCAAATTTAATAATATATCATAATTTATGTGAGGCGGAAAGAATAATATAGATATATAGACATTACAATCACATTAAATTCATGAAGTTATAAACGGAACTACTGTGATTTAAAAAAATCGTTACATGATTTGTTTCGTAACACATCGTGGGATAGCATGACATAGTTACTGGTCTATTGTCACGGTATTCCCGATTTGAACTTCTCTCGGTCACGTCCAAGTTCCAACAAATGTACTAATGCCACCTCAGCGTCCTAGGGGTACCATACACGGGCCCGACCAAAACACCCAATCTCGCAGCCCCAAATTGCACCAAAAGCCCAGCCCATTGGCCCAAAAGTGATACTAGCAGAGCAGCAGCCAGTCTCACCAGTGATCATTGTTCTACCCTTTCTCATTCTTCGTCGCTCACTGGCTCCGCAAATCCCTTCTTCCTTCATCGTCTCTGCTCTCAACAGTAATCTCTTTGTCTCATAATCTAGCTCATTTGACGCTATTGGTTTTTCATCTCTTTTTGTGTATGTTCTGAATTTTTATGAACGATTTGATTTATCTGTTATGATTTTTTTTTTCTAGGGTTGAACTTATGTGGGATTAGTTGAAGCACAATGCGGGGTTATTTGTGCATGAGGATCTGTGTGTCCCTTCTGTTACTTGTTCTGGATTTTAGGGTTTTTTTCCCCCCAAATGTATGATTCTGTGAACTCTAAATGTGATTGTTTGGTGGATTCTGGTGATGGGTAGTGTTTGTTGGTCCTTATAAGGTGGTACTATGAAGATTGATTGAAGGTACCATTTTCCTTGGTGAGTGGAAAGTTGATTTTGTTTCCATTGGATGTAATTTTTAGCTGGCTCGGGTTTTCGAGTGTCCCGATCTTTTGAGGTAAGAGTTTAGAAGGCTGTTGAGATAGTTGATTGGAAGTTTTTCGGCCTTCGGAAAAGTGGAGACTTTCTAAAACCATTGGAATATTGCTCGCTAGAATGAGCTGGACTGAACTAGTTTTTCTAATGTTTGGTCTAACATTGGTAAGCCAGAATGGGAATTGGCTTCCTGATGAATGTATTGATTGTCCGTTCTATTGAAAGGTGCCTATGGTCATGTTTGTTTGGATATCAGTGTCTGTATTACTAGAAGGGTTTCGATCTATGGTTTTCGAAGATAGAAGGTACTCGGCCTGCAGGAGTGCTACCTCACACTTTAATGTTGCTTTCAAACTATGTTTATGAAATGCTTTTGGTTTAAGTGATGACTGATCCCTTGTAAGCATCAGTGATATTACCCAAGAAGCCGTTTATTTTTTCGCTTATGTCTGGAGAAAAGCAAGAAAATTTGTTTTCCTGTCTGTAGGTAATTTGTAAAATGGTCTACAATGAAAAATATGGTAAAACCTAGAAATTCAAAACAGGAATGTTTAAAGGATTAAACTTGGGATCATAGTCTGAGCAAAGTTTAGTGAGAAGATAAAGAGTGCAAATGCAGTACTTCAAGTCGGTCATTTATCCAAAATCATGGTATCAGGTTAACCTCTGCTGTTTTTTTTCGACCTGATTCTTTTGGCATTTAGGTCTGAATCATACGTCAAAAGTATTTATACTTGTGAGCGCCTTAGAGATGCCTATTAACACCCTTGTAAGAGCTAGTTGTTGGTGTTCTTGTCTAAATGCAGTTTCTACGTACTGCTTTCCTTATAAAATAGCTGCAACTAGTCTCTTCCATACAGAAGTTAGACTACGAGGTCAGATGTCGAAAAACTTTGTTTCTTGTTCTAGTTTCCTGATTCCTCCCAGTAAACTTTCTTTCTTGGTATGTTTATGCAACTTTTTTCATTTGTTGAACTCTTATGAAGCTTTTATATTTCTGAATTCCTACATTTTTCATAGAAGACCGATTCATCTTCTTGATGAAGGATGGTGTAACTCATTTGACCAAAAAAAAAAATTGTGTAACTCCTACGTTTTTTTTTTTTTTTTTTTTTCACAGAAGTTTCTAAACCATGTTTCTGAAAGGCCGATTGACCTGGAATGTCATCATACCTGCCGAAAATCTGGACGCACAAGGGCTTATGTTGCAGAAGTCGCTTGTGATTCGTCTGATGGAGGTTTTTGCAGCAAAGAAGGCGACCAAAGATCTGGGTTATTTCTTGGCCGTAACTACCTTGGAGAACATTGGCGAAGGCAAAGTGAGACAACAATCTGGTGATGTCCTGTTCCCTATAGCCTTCTGCTGCCTGACTTTCAAAATCATGACTGGAGAGGTTTTGGAGGGAGTGGTTCACAAGATACTGAAGCACGGGGTTTTCTTGCGATGTGGTCCCATCGAGACTATATTTCTCTCCGCTCAGAAGATGCCCGGTTATGTCTATGTTCCTGGAGAAAACCCGATGTTCATAAGCGAGAAGCAGTCAAAGATTGAGAAGGATGTCACGGTGCGGTTCTTTGTGATCGGAGCCAAGTGGTTCGAATCTGAAAGGGAGTTCAAGGCTGTGGTCAGCTTGGAGGGTGATTACCTTGGACCTGTTGGGAACGATACTGCGGCCAATGGCATGTGAAAGTGAACCAACTCTTTAGGAACAGTCAACATGTTGCTCAGGTTAGGGTGGATAGAATCCGTTTGTATGTAGCATGTAATGATCTTGGTTGTAAGAACGGATGGCTTCAATCTTAGTAAACAGTCGTTTAGCGCTCTAATTGACTGAACCGCTACTGTAGTGGTATTCTAAGTTAAATTTTAGCTTTGCTATTGGATGTAGTTTCATGTACGCCCATTGATGGATATCTTTGAACAACAACAGCAGCAGCGATATGCTAGTTGCATTATAATGAAATCTACTAACTCCTACAATGAGCAAGATGTATCAGACTATCGGTACTGCGATATACTTGGCCTCTGTTCTTAACCGTTGACAGTTTCAGTCGATTGGGGTATCTTTGTCTTCAATCCGAGGCTCTGAGCTTGATAAAAAGGGTCCTTATAAAGAGAATAAAACTGTGTCTCCCAGTTATTTGAGTTGCAATCAAGACGCTCATTCAAGTCATAGTTCGAGAAATTGGACAAGTAGATCAATCTGGCTTAAGTTTAGAAGTGTTAGGTATAAATGATTTAGTACACAAACTCTGGGCATTCTTATACAGGATGTCGAAACCAGGTTCGGTCAGGACAAATATGATGCCGAATGAGAAGCGTTTGTCTCCAAAGAGTTGAGTTAGCATTTGAGTAATCTAATGTAAGGCTACATTTCCCTCTCTAAACCCTTTCTATGAAACAGCGTAATTCTATAAGATCCATAGTTACCTGATTAGTATGAACCAAACATATCGACGCCTATTGATATGCCTGATACCTGTGTGTAGGTCAGAGGGATCTGTACAAGAACCGGAGAATGAATGTCGTCATCTTCGCTTCAGGTGCTTCAAGAGATGAGCATAAAGCAAATCGTTCCAAGCATCTGGGATGCCTGGCAGGCACCAGTGGCTGCAATCTTGAAGTTGTTCAGCAGCTTCTCTCGGTTCAGCCGTTTTTAGTCGGGTTCTGTAAATAGAAGGATGCCCATCTTTCCTGTAATCTGTTAGCCTGGTAACATTCAGGAATATTACCGGCGTCTTCATCTGTCTCAGCACATCTTCTAGTGTCTTCATCTTCGTCGGGTAGTCATTCAGGTAACTCTCCTTGAAGATTGGCTCGATTTCTCTGTGGCATTGCCCTCCAGAGTTCCACTGCCCTCCTCTGTCAACAAATACAACAAGATTTATCTAACCTACTGTTCATGTTTAAAATTTATCAAGCCTTGTGTCAAGAGTTTGAAGCCACTTGCTTTAATACCTGAAATGGGTCTCAGAATATCCTCTGAAGAAAACGAGTGTCCGCTCAGGGTTTATGTGCTCGTCGATCCACCCGGCCCAAGTGGTAAGTGCTTTCCTGTATGCTTCAGCAGCCTCGAGCCAGGGATATACATGGTCGCCTTCCTGATAATAGTTTTCCCTGCACAACTTTCCATAAGAACATTGATGTCATTTGTAAGGTCGTCAAGAGGATACTCTTATCCCATGTTACGCCCTACAAATCACATGGTTGAGCCGTTGAACTAGTTGTGCCACATTACTAATTATCAAGCTGTCACTTGTAATCACATAACTCTATGAAAGTATCCTGTTTAACAAGATGTCTAACTTAAATTAAAAGACTGCACAGGAACCAACTGTGAGAATTGGCTACTGACCCTTTGGAGGATTTTTCATGAGTCCACCAGTGGCCGGTGTTGAAGACAATGATGTCCGCATGAGCATAGTTCCTGGCTCGGTCCATCTTATCCAACCTCAAGGTTTCCATTGTCCCGTTGCTTCCACGAAACATAGATAATTGAACCAGGAAAGGCGAGAACATGAAATCAAAGGAACAGTTATACTCCTGCACATGGATCACTGGTTCACATTAGGAGTAACACTCAATGATGCACTCTGCTACCAAAAGGAGCATTCAAGGAACGAGCAATCTGAGTACTTGCCTCAAATCTGATAGAATAGAATCCCTGCTTTTTGAAGTCGGTCCTTCCTGAAATCTCATAGACGGAGGACTTATTCTTGACGCTATGGCGAAGAATGCACACAAGCGATTCCCACATGTTCCTGTTAAGAGAATCGCCCACAAATGCCAGCGACTTCCCTCTCAATCTTTCCAGAAAATCATTTGCATCGAAGCTGCATTCATCACAATGGATAATTAGATCCTCACACTTTATTGCCTGTAACCGAGTGGACTAACTGAACTGTTGTTGTTGACAAGTCCGGATTTGCGATTCCACAAAGAGCGGAACAATTGTTAAACAAGTAGCAATGGTGAACCGAATCGACAGTTCTGTCCTCGAGAGGCATCGAACTAGCAATTGTCCAGCCTATTCTTAGCAGCTAGGAAGTATAGGAAGCCTCATTACCTTCACATCAAGAACTCAAGTGTGTACTAAACCATGAGTGACCATTTGCTGCAATAAATTTCAAAAAGGACCCTTTTTTAGGGGCTCTGCAGCTGTTAATCTTGGAAATATAGAAACTTCGTTACGAAAATGAAAACAATTCATCACTCAATTTCACTTCACCTTGATCACTTACTTAGCATACATTGAGAATCTTTGCTCGACAAGAACCTATTGATCTCCTATAATACCAAATCTACCTTCTCCAATAAAAGAACCTTTTTATGCCTAAACTGTATAAACAAATCAATTACTTCTCAAGAATACTTTAAACTTAACTGCTAATGATTCACAAGTAGGAAATCAACACCTTGCCTACACAAAGTTCAGAGACTAAATCTCGAGCCCGAAAACAATGAGACTTCAAGTTGATATTCTTCTAAAACATCGTTACATCAGTCGGTTTCATCATCCAGTCACTCGTTTAATTCACAATGAACAACTAAAGTTCAGCAAATGAAACCAGATGCGATCATAGCAATAGAATAGCACCATACTAGAAGCACATATATAACCAAAGAGCAAAAATGAACTCACCTAGGAAGATCACATCCACGGGGCTGCCAGCTCCATTTCAAGTACCCTTTATCAGGTCTCCCATTGGCATAACAATTGAAGCTATTGTCAACGAAAGGGCAAGAACCAGGATGATAATATGGCTTTGTATCATCCCTAACCCATCTCCCATCAAAATAATCACATTCAGTGCCATAGCCAGACACCAACATCTTCTCCCTAGTGCTCCTCCCCACTTCAGTTGCATTCACTGTATGAGGCCAAGGATCCTCGTCCTTAACCAAGCGACCAGGTTTCGTCGTCAAGCTCACATTTGATATGTCCAGACCCAATTTCCCCAACTGGGTTCTCCCCATAACTGTTCCATTAGCATTGGAACTCAAAATTTCATCATTTTGATGCATTGGCCCTTCAACCCCTCTAAAATTCTCCAATGAGGCACTTGCCGGAGCCCTCGAGTACCCGATATCTCTCAAAACCTCATTGCTTTGTGGTGCAATAGAATCGTGGGTTACACCATCAATGCTCCCCTGATTTCCCACTTCAAAAGAAGCATCACCGGTTCGATTCCCATCGATCAAAGGGGAAATTTCAGGACTTGCCGATGGAGGAAACTGGCAGCTGTAACCATTTTGAAAACCCATTGGCCCATCAAACACTGGCCTCAAGAAATAGCCCTTTGATGATGAATCAGTGAACAAGAAGACAGCCACAAACACGAGCAAAGCGAAAACCCCGGAGAATCTCTTCCTCTTCAATGGAAGATTCAATAACAATGATGCTTTGATCAAACCCATTTGATCAAGAAACAGGGCCCAAGAACTAGAAACTGATGAAAAGTTAAGAATCAATGAGAATTGAGAAATGGGTATTGTGATTGTTGTCAATGAGATGCATTGGGTTTTGAAAAGGGAGAATTTGGGGGAGAAAAGGGAGAATCTTGAGTGTGTTTTGAAGTTTTTGAAGGGTTTTGAGTAGAGATTCGTTGGGAAAATATAGGGATGGATTTCTTGTTCCGTTTGCATGGGTGAGAGGAGGGAATGTTGGAAAATGCAATGCTTGGACAGAATTACCCCTGGTTGGTAATTGACTTGAAGGAGAACTTACTTAAATAGCGAGTATTAACAAGATAATATAACCAATATCATGGTCAAAACTTAAATAAATAAAATATATATCCATTGTTTTCGACCTGTTCGTTGGCTAATACCTCAAATTTGTAACGAATATCAAGGGTCATTTGACCAATCAAGGTCTTTGTATCGATTAGGGCCATTTTGGTCACAAAATCAGTAAGAAGTTTCCTGCTTGCACTCTCCCAAAACTGTCACGGGAGTGGGATGTGAACTGCTAAGTGAAGGAATCACTGGGTAAACCTACAATCACACTAGACTCCACCCTCGATGAACACGTCACGTTACAATGATGAGATCACATTATAACATGGACCATGAGGCTATGTATCCTTGCGAGCACGAAACTTTGATCATACTCATTAATGTACTTAATCCAATAATGTATCTATCCAATTCGATCATACTCATTCCATGGACCGGAGACACGAAAGTTTAGCTAAACAATTGCCTAGAACTAGAAACCTAGAACAACGGCATGCCATAAAGCATCCCTGGTTCAAGAATGAACATTGAAGAAGGAAATGGCTCGCGGTGCCTGATTCCGGGGAAAAAAAATCATGGACTATGATACAACTTATACAAGGAGACGAGCTAAGACAGAAATGATCGTGTACAAGGCTCAACGCTTTCCCCAATCCATGATAATGCACTGGATGCACGAGAATAAGGATGACCGAAGGAGACTGATAACAGGATGAGCAATTGAAGCTGAACACCAGGAAGAACTCATTCAGTGTTGTAAAACAATTCTATTCATAACTATCACAAAATTTCTCAGCTTACAAAGTAACTTGGACAGACCGACTAATTCGAGTTACTACGAGATGAACCAATGCGGAATCAGCTCTACAAATTCCTTGAGAATTGACATATGAACACTTCGATATTGATCTGCTATATCTATAAGGGCATCTAAAAGAATAATCAAGCCTACCTGGGACCTGAGAGCTCCATAGCTTCAACCACGATCCCTGATTCTTCTATATAATCCGA
>JAOVYX010003733.1:0-10781 GCA_035668315.1 Drosera spatulata
CAATCAAAAGCACCTCATAGACAATGACAAAGTTATCTTTGATTAAATCTTCGTTCAATCCTCCAAGGTAACTTGAGAGAACTTCTGCGGCTCTGCCAAGGAACTAAAACAAGTTTAACGAGCTAAGCGTCAATCAAGATTCCGCCATCAAAATTCACAATTTGGGATTAATCATCACCTAACAAACTGATATCATGACCGTAACAACTGACATCTCATAATTCACAAACAAAAGCACAGTACAGAGTAAACAATTGCAACAAGAAGCGAACCCTACGGACCTCAATTGCCATCAACGGCGGCATCTCGGTCTGAGTACAAGCCAAGAACGTGATCCCATCCCTCACAACATGAAACAAATAATGCGTCGGTGAAGCAATCACAGGCAAAACCTACACCAAACCAACCACCAAAACCCTCAGCAAAATCCAATTTTGAAACCAACCCACATCATCAACCCCAAAACACACGAACCCAAATCACCAATTTCCTGATAACTCAACATCACACAAATTACCCAAACCTGGGATGAATCACCATGAGAAACGACTTGACCCCAAAACCAATCGCAGATCGACCTGTCGACCGGGTGACTCGTCAGCTGCTTCTCCAGCATCACCTCCCTGCGAATTCGTCATGGACTTTGAGATTAAGGTTTGCGTATTGGGATTGTAGCGAAGTTGGGGGAGAAATTAGGGTTTGGGGAATTGGGGATTTTGATTAGGATAATACTTGTTGCTTACCCGGAATCTGATAGGATGAATATGCATTGCAGCATCGTTGCGGGTCGGAGCTTGGAGTGATTGGGATCACCGGCAAAGAGGTTCACACGAGGCGGTGTTCATCGAGTGACTGGTTGGATGAAGATCAGCGGCGCCGAGGTTCACACTCGGAATTTGAATTTCTTGTTTAGAGTTTGAATAACGATGTTCCTCCGTTCCAATATAACTTGCTCAGTATTTGTCGGTATAAAGTTCCAGTGGTGTTGCGTGAGATCAAACAAAAACTATACAAACACTATTTACAAACTAAGTTTTGTATTTTACCTCTGAATTAATGATATAATTTTATTATGTCGTTAGACGAGAAACAAAACCCCATAACATACGTACCAAATACTGAAAACAAATATCAAATGCTAATTGTTACGTTTCGTTTGGAAAAAAAAAGGTACTTCTATTTAATCAATGCTCGATTGTTCTATAATCCCAAATAGTAAATATACATATAACAGTATTCTATCGTCCCATATTGCAAGAACTGTAGAGCCGAATATGCAAATTTGTCTACATACTAAAGAAAATGTCAATATTCGACCAAAAAAATAAAACATAAAAGAAAAGCATCAATATAGCACCAGAAAAGCTTTCTATGTATCATGTTTGTATGCAAAAAATGGATCGCCCTACAGTACGGGTTAAAATGCAACGTTGCAAGTTTTATATGGCTGAGGGAGAGTAAGCGAATACATATACATACTAAAGAGAATCGACAATATAACTCAAGTATTTTTTTCTAGACTTTTTGTGTTCAATTCCAGCTAACTGCGCAAAGCAACACGCTCCACATATAAAGCAACACTGTCCACATAATGCAATCTTCTACACAGCACTAAACGCAGATTGAATCGTGGATGAAACACGAGATGCAAGTGTCTGGGTAGCGAATTGTTGCAACTGCTTCTTAGCATCTGCAAAACATAACAGCAATTTCCAAGTTAAAAAGCAGTTGAATGCACACACGAAAATTTCGAAGTCTATGATGATTGTGCAAGGATATGTTATTGCACATGGTTCAAAAGCAAATCGCAGTACATTGCAACAAAAGACCTTCTTACATTATCAGATAATCTGAAATCGAAATGATGAGCACAGTTTGAAAGTCAAGACTTCTATGTCCAAACCACAGAATTCGCAATGACAATGTCGCATAAAAACTTTCCACATTTAACCCATATATTTAGCCTCAGAATCTACTCATACACATGCATAGCTACAAACTGAAACGAAAGGTAGCATAAGCATACTGAACAAGGAACAACAACCTCGACAAGTTGAAGGTATGTATAATTTGGGATTGACCTCACATAAAGGAAACAGGGGAATCAAGATCGATAGCACACTAACAAAAGGATCTTTGATACACTACAGAGTAAGTAAACCAGCAAAACACTTGGGTAGGAATTCACAGAGGTTGTAGGAGGCAAAGTTGTATCATATCACAATTCAGCAATTAAAATGAGAAGCAATCAGGTTGTTACTTGCTAGCATTTTTAAATCTTTCTGGATAGTCCTTGATTAGATTTGGCTAGAAAATCAGCTATTCGCTCCGATCCCTAAATTACCAAGTGCACAAGAATTTCCTACCTTGATGGGTTTCAGATATGAGGAAAAAAACTCCTAACTGAGCCCCCATTTGTGTAACTTATGACCAATATTTGCCTGAGATTTCTAATGTCTTCCCATCCATCTATTCAGCAATAAAATTGTAAGTATATTTCCAGTTTCCCCAAAACTAACTATTTTCTGTCAGACCTCCAAAATAAAAAATTTTCAATCTCCTGCTGCAAATTGTGAAGGGTAAACTACCAGTCAACATCAAGTGTTATCTCCATAAAGAAGTTATCTGTTCAACGCCAAATACACCCTTGGGAAGTGTTTAGTCGAATAGTTTTCACTTCACTGCTGATGCAATTTCTGTAATACTTGCATCAGAAATCACAACCAAGGGGCTACATAGGCACCGAGATGTGCAAAATGATACTATGTACATTCCCAAATAACGAAAGGCACAATTATTTTGTCTTATCGGTAGAAGCTGTTCTTTTTAAGAAACCATCGTGGCAAGCAAGAGTCAGATAGATGCAAGGAAGACAGTCCACAAAGCTTTAAGCATTAAACTTATGCTAACCTTTTTGGCACTTTGTGAAGCCAATAATATTAGCAATGCTGAGTGACAAACAAACTGCCACGACCAGGAGAAAATCTGCTTCAAACCTTATCACTGAGAAGATTCCAAGGATGATCCATGCTGCAGCCTATGAGTTGGAAGAATCACAACGAAATCATTCGCCAACACCAGAATTAGCACATGAACACCACCAAACAGCGCAATAAGTCCAAAGAAGCTGAAGAAATGTTTTGAATTGCAAGTCTAATCAATTCCCGCAAAATTGATCATGGTAATTTTCAACATTTCTAAGTTTCCATTCAAGGTTACGATGATCCGCATCCTAAATAATCTAAATAGTCACCAAAGAGATTGAAAGTTTGTTTCCAGAAGCAAGCATACAAAGTGAAACTAAAAGTCCCAAAATATGCAAGCTGCGCACCGTGAGGTAGAGGGTCCACCAGAATAGCCATGAATCCTTCTTGTTAATGCGAGCTAATGACTACACCATCAAAGACAAGGATTAGACACTGACACTAGCAATATTAAAATAAATTGCTTAACACCTAATAGGCTTAACTACTTGTACAATGGCACTCACCTCCTGGTCAAGTGATTCAAACTTCCACACGCTTTCTCCCATGTCATCTATCTCATTCCACCACCTCAAACCAACTAAAATTCGCCCACTTACATTCTTGACAACCCAAAAGTCAAGAGCAGCGAGGAGGACAGTGACGACAAATATTATGACAAAGCTTGAAACAAACAGTGTAGACAGTATGTAAAATGCCAAAGCAGAAGCCTGCACAGGACAAAACCAATTTCTTCAGAAATCGAAGCAGAATTATCTTAGCCAAGGATAGAAAGGATACCATGAGTAAGGAGATGTATGTAACATACCTTGAAGAGCACGTGGAAGAAACATGTTTTTGGGTTCGCATAGTTTTCAACCGGAGGCTGTACCTGAAATCAATACATCATGTATTCCTGTTAATCAAGAGAGGAATACCAACCACAAGTTTACCACAAATGAAGCAGTAAACATACAAATATCAGAACAAGGTTAACAAGCATATATGGCTATATCAATATACACATGTTACACAAACTGAATCCAAACACCACAAACAAACAAGCAAGGTATTCACTCATTCAGTAAATCGAAGCACCCAAAGAAGCTCTTTGATCAGATCTCCTTACTCTAGTAACGTCACCAATTTATATTTCTAACAATAAGATTTAGACCAAGAGACTCACATTGCCTCACAACATGAAAAGAACCATCAAAGCACATAGTCGGTAAAATATGTAAGTGCACAAATACATGTCATATTTTCACTTATTTTGCATAATTTGTGCACCCACTTCCATATTTTTTTTCTATATTCTCTTGCAGCACACGCCATATGAATCAACTTCCCCTCATATCCTTTCAATCGATAGCAATATGTTCAAGAAGACATATCCCTGATTTTACCAAAACCTCTCTATTTCATTCCCCCACTCCCATCGATTCAGTATTATGCAAAAGAATCACATTATCCTAACTAACAATCCAGCCATCACATCCCCAAAGCACAAGCCCGCAGTGGCATGCCGTCATCACCACTCACCAGCACACGACAACGAAAACCACACTCCGCCGAGGCGCGGATCGTGATTACGGACTCGACAAACGACACATCAAAAACACACATCTGATCAAGTCAAATCAGGCTACCTGAGATCTAATAAATCGATAAACCAATCCACCAAACGTAAACCCTAATATTTTTGAATTACGCGACCGTATCGACACTGACAAATTCAGCAGTAGAATCCGACGACTTGGAGCAGATGCGAGAGGTAAAAGACTCACTTGGATCGGATCCATGCGCGGCTAGAAAATCGAGAAATGATACAGCGATTCAGACAGTGATCAGTTAGGGTTTTGTGGATCTCTGAGCATGGTTGAGATTGGAGCTTTTCAGCTGCTTGGCAATGGCGTATTCCGATTTTTCCCTGTTGATGAAATCTGAGAAGAAATTGACCTGATTTCTGAGTTTAGTTGGTATGAGTATGATGGGGTTTGCACTTGCAGGAGGCAAGAAGACAATACTGGGCTGGACTGGCCCAGATAGGAGGAGAAATGCGGGCCAGTCGAGAGGCCTCGGGGATAGATGGGCCGGTGCATTGGGCCGCATCAAGAAGAAGATGTTCGGTCACATTTCTCGCACTCTTTTGCACTACATGTTCATTGTTTCATATTTCTCTTTGAGGGGTGCAGTTAACAATAAAAATCCTAAACCTGATTTAAATATAATAATAATATTTAAAAAAATTTAAGTAATTATTTGTATACTTTTTTTTAATAAAATTTTTATAAATTTTTTTGTTAACTTTATCATTTTCTCAGTCTATTTCATTTTCGAACAACTGTTATTTCAATTTGTTTTGTCAGAACTTTTGTAAGTTTCACGTATTTGTTTAATTAGTGTATGGTTTATTTTGTTGAAGATGCATCATAAAAATTTGATAACTTGGATTATTTCTAATAGTGAGTGAATATTGTTGGGTTGTGAAGAGTCATGATATTAATAAATCATTATTGGTTTGCTATGCATTAAATGCATGACCAATCAAACTTGATATCAAATTTTGATACCACGTAACCCAAATGAAGCATTATATATATAAATAAATGTATCATTGTTAGGATCAAGTCATTGATTAGTAGAGTTTTCAAAAACATTCCTAGTCTTAACCAGTTGCGTTTCTGTTCGAAATCAGTTATCCATCATCAATAGCCATCAATGACTCAATATCCAAACGAATTTAACGGGGATGAAATCCTTGAACGTAGTTTAACCAGATTTTTAACTTATACGAGAGAATTTTTTTTCCCTGGCGTTAATTCTTCAACAAAAAAACGACAACCATGGTTGGAGTATATTTTGTTGGTGACACACCATGAAGAATATCAATATATTCTTGTTGGTGACACAAGCACTAGCCGACCAATGCAGTGAACTGCCTAAATTTACTACTCCCCACTTACAAGATTGGACGAGATTCGCTTCACAGTTGATTGGACGAGATGAGATCTGTTCCCTAAATGGCCGGTGCCGCGTTGGTCGGTGAACCCTCAAAACAATCCCCTGCTACGCATCGCACCGAATCTTCCCCTTTTCATCCACCGCCCCACGTCACACATCCACACCCGTCCGGTCTCAAAACCCCACCCCACCTCCACCGTCCGATCCCTCAAAACCCACAGCACCTTCCCACACCATATCAAATCTCCCCCCAACGTCGTCGTTTCAGTACATCCAATCCTAACGTAACGTCTATATAAACTCCCCGCCCATCACATATTTCAACCTCCAAATCACAAACCAATTTCACAAAAATCTTAATCTCACAGTCAATCATCTTCTAATCTTAATCTCTCACTTAATCAAATCTCATAATACAATGGCGCAGATGATCATCAACGAGGGGCCGAGGGACGGCAAACGGGCCTATGTAACGTTCTTGGCGGGCGACGGGGACCATGTGAAGGGCGTGGTGGGGTTAGCCAAGGGGCTCAGGAATGTCAAGTCGGTTTACCCTTTGGTGGTGGCGGTGCTCCCGGATGTGCCGGAGGAGCACCGGAGGCAACTGGTGGCTCAGGGATGTGTTGTTCCGGAGATTGAGCCGGTTTATCCGCCAGAGAATCAGACCCGGTTCGCCCTGGCGTATTACGTGATTAACTACTCCAAGCTCAGGATTTGGGAGGTAATTGTCATTTAACATAGAGTTGTTATACTTAACCTTATGATTGAAGATCTAATTTATAAGATCCTTGACTGTTTATGCTTAGAACGCGAATAACTGTGGATCGATGGGTTAAAAAAAAATACTTAAAAGGACTTTAACACGTGACAAGAGATTCATAGAGGTTGATTTTAAGATCTGAATGTTGCCTAATGTTTTCCTTTAATTACAGATTCTAACTAAATTTTATTTGCTTGTGTGTTTGCAGTTTGTGGAGGATGGCAGGATCTTCAGGTGTTCGAAAACATAGACCACCTCTTCGATCTCCCGAGCGGATGTTTCTACGCGGTCATGGACTGCTTCTGCGAGAAGACTTGGAGCCACACTCCTCAACAAGATCGGAAACTGCCAGCAGTGCCCTGATAAGGTCCAGTGGGTGGAGGGCGATATGGGGCCTCGACCTTCGTCGTACTTCAATGCGGGCATGTTCGTGTACGAACTAGCATCGCTACATATCATGATCTTATCAGCACTCTGAAAATCACCCCTCCTACTCCATTCGCTGAGCAGGTATGAGAAGTATCATTGTTTTTATTTTTTTTTTGGTGACGAGGGTGTCTGGTCAGCTCACGCGCACCTCGACTAATCCCCGGATACTGACAAGACGGTCCCCCACCAGCATCGGATAAAGTTTTGATCGAAATCAACGGACGTGACCAACATGGATTTTAAGGGTAGTGAGATTCGAACCCAAAACACCACTAGATCAACCCAGGTTGATTATGAAAAGTATCATTGTTAACGTGAATTTCTCACAAGATTGTCGTTTGCGGCTTGGAGGATGAACAAACTTAGGGGGTCTAATTCGTGACTAGAAAGTTGTTTTGATAGAATACCGAGGAACTTACTCTCCAAGAATAGAGCCTTAGAGCAATGTCTCTGACAATGAAACCTTTGTGCCGCAGGATTTCTTGAACATGTACTTCAGAGATATATACAAGCCGATTCCTCCAGCATACAATCTGGTACTGGCTGTGTTGTGGCACCATCCAGGGAACGTTGAGCTGGAGAAACTGAAAGTTGGTTACTACTGTGCAGCTGTACGTTACAGATTTCTTATGATCACCTAGGAAGTGTATAATCACTGAGTTACTAAATGGTTATTTGCTTGTGTTCGGATCGCAGGGCTCAGGATATCAAAATGCTAGTGAAGAAATGGTGGGACATTTACCATGACGATTCCCTTGATTACAAGCCCGAAAAAGAGGGGAAAGCTGACTCAGTAACAAAATTGAAGCAATTCAGGGCCGTGCTGTCCAAGGCTGGATCTATAGACTACAAAGCCGCACCATCGGCTGCCTAGGAGTGATTGGTTTCAGTTGGAGGGGGGGCGAGCATCTGATAAAATCTATCAAGAAATCTGTGGCTTCGCATGACCTTGTAAATGTGTCCTTTTTTTTTTTTAATTTTTTTTTTCCCACTAGGTTGTTCTCTTATTTGTTTTCTGTGTCACGGAAATGATTCTCTCAATATTAGGAAGGGATCATGCCATACCTTATTGAAAAGGTTACATTCGTATGTTCAACTAATTAGAACTCTCTTCTGTCTATTGCAATTTTTATTTTGCTGTTTGAATCTTGATTTCTCAGTTTATTCATGCTGCGTCCTCCTCTTGTCGAGATATCAGCCGACCTTGGTGACATCGAGGAGTTGAATACACAAAAATAGTGGAGTTCAATGCTAGTCACGTTTGGGATCTAGTGCGTTGTGAACTAGGACCTTTGATTTTATGGTTGAGAAAGTAAAGACTTTTAGTATAGAACGAACATGTAAGTGTACACCCCATTCATATTTTCGTTGGCAGAATAAGATTTATTATAACAATTAAAAATAAAATTATATTTTTTCATTTCACGAAAATTGTAACATTTTGATCCACATTTAGAATTTATATGTGTGTTGAATTTGATATATTATGATTAGTATATTGTAATTTTTTATGATGATGATGAGTTTAATGGGAAAGGATGAAAGAGAATGAGGAAGGATGTAGTGGAATGTAATGGGATATTATGATTATTTTAATATAAAATTATTTTCAAATAAAAAAATAAAATAAGTGTTATAAAATTTATGGGACGACCCAAAATGTTAAGTGTTGCAAGAATTATGGAGAGAGTATTTCTTTCGTCTTGCGAAAATCATAATATTTTGATCCAGATCGGGAATTTATGTGTGTGTTGAATTTATAATGAACAGTATTAAAAATATGATTTATTGTAACGAGAGAAGTTAGTAGATGTATTGTACCTGTTTTGATATTATTTTTTATCAAATTAAAAAACATAATTTTTATGGGACATCGACTGATGGGTTTCAATTCATTCTTCCTTGAGGGTATAACTAAAATTTAGTTCAATTATATAGTGGCAAAGCCTATATTTAAGACTGATAAGCTCACTTATCATCGAAATATAATAACACGAAATGTAGTGTCTTCATATTATCATTACACAAGTGAACTACAACTCAACTACTAGTGTAACGCCCCGACAATTGGCCCCACAGACCAACACTAGTTTTTTCAGTACGCTTTGGCCTCACTCGAACACGTCCTGAGAAACTTCCCAGGAGGTCACCTATCCCAACATTACTCCGCGTTAAGCACGCTTAACTGCGGAGTTCTAAAGTGATGGACTACCGAAAAGAAAGATGCACCTTATTGGTATAGATAGTACTATCAATCCATTTAAGCATTTTTTTGGGGTATTACAACTAGGTAGGATCTAATCCATGATTTTGGCACAACAAAACGACCTATGTTAACTACTCCTTTCGTCTCATAATATTTATAATTGTTTGATTCGATACGAGAATTTATGTGTGTGTGTGTTGAGTTTTTTAGAATTTGATAAAGCAAAAAAAATATTTTTAAGAATAGTGGGTGTATTGTACCAAAATATGATTGGTGTAAAAAAAATATTAATCAAACATTAACTAAAAAAGGAAATGTCGTAAATAAATTGAGACATCCAACAAAAAAAAATGTTATATATATTATAAGACGAAGGGAATAGTTGTTTCTTATAATGATATCTTAGGACATCAAATCAATCGAGTGTTAGCTTCCCCGAAATATCATGTTAAACGAGACTCGAATGTTTGGATAGGAATTCGAACGCTCAACCTCACGGGATTTTTGGGTTTTCGCTGTCCAACATAAATTTGTCTATCCTGTCGGAGATAGGAAGTCCCAAGTGGGGTGGATCACCCCATTTTTTAAAACTCCAACAAAAAAATTTAAAAAAAATCTACCCTTACGAACTAGCAACACTCACCAACGCTTCAACCACCATCAACCCCACATTAACAATACACAAATCACCCCAATCACTACTATCGTCACATTCACCACCACAACAACATCAAATATACCCAAAGCAACAAGCGGTACCAACCTAAACAAGATTGCAAGAACAATAAGAAAATTAAAAAAAAACAAAAACAAAAGCAAAAAACAAAATAACTTTCATTTTATTCCAATTCTTTTAACCGTATTTTACAATTCATATCTCACAATCACTATTCATAGATTTCGTTGTCGTTTCATGAATTTAATATTTTCTTGAAACATTTTGTTCACACAGGCCTTGAGGTTGTTCCTAGAGGTCTTGCATCATTACTCTGCAAAATGGCAAAAGAAGACTCTGTTTTAACGAATATTGAACATAACTGTCAAAAAACACAAAAAACAAATATGAAATATTTTCGAGGTCTCTCATCGACAGCGAACCGAAATTCGTCATTTTCGTTGGTGCCTATTTTTCGTAGTGGTGCTTCTGTATCATATGAATTGCACAAATTAGTTCTTCAAAACTTGAAATTAAACAAAAAAAAAAAAAAACTCCAAACTTAATTTCAAGTACACAAAAACAACGATCCGTTTTCTTGATTAAACTGAAGTTACCTCAAAATATAATACCCAAATCCCATGCTTCTAATCATATCATCGAATCCTTCGTCGCTTCGATTTCCTCCTTGCCAACAACAACACGGACAACCGCTCCAAGACCTACGTGTAAGTTTATATTCTATTATTGTGATCCATATGATTTTGTGTTTAATAATTAATTGTACTTAATTCCTATTGGTCA
>JAOVYX010003734.1:0-10779 GCA_035668315.1 Drosera spatulata
GTCGCTATAATTAACGTAAAAAATTTATTTAAATTTTATTCATTTACTGCTTCAATTTAAATTATTTTGTTTTATAATCTGTTTTTTTTTTCTTTTTTTTGGTTAATATACTTAGCGACGGACAAAATCCGTCGCCATTAATCTCCGTCGCTAGATGTTGTTTTTTTTTGTAGTGTGTTTGGGCCTATAGTTCCAACACCACATGGCATTACCCCTGTTGGAAATAAATGGGTTTTCGTTCGGAAACGAAATAAAAAGAATGAGATTATGAGATATAAAGCTAGATTAGTAACTCAAGAATTCTCACAAATACCTGGTGCTGATTAGGATGAAACATATTCTTCAGTAATGGATGAAATCACTTTTCGTTTCCTCATTGGTTTAACAACCATGGAAAATCTTAAAACCAGGCTTATGGATGTTGTGACGGCATATTTATATGGATCTCTTGATAAGCATATCTATATGAGAATCCCTAAAGGATTAAATATGCCAGAGACACAAATATCCAGTCAGTTAAACTATAACGGTCGTTGTATGGTTTAAAGCAATCTGACCGTATGTGGAACAATCGACTCAGTGAGTATCTGATTAAATTGGGATACAATAATGATGATGTATGCCCATATGTCTTTATAAAGAAATTGAAAGATGGTTTTGCTATCATCGATGTGTATGTGGACGATCTCAATCTTGTAAGTACGGCACAAGATCTCATAAATGTAGCTTCACTCCTGAAGAGTGAATTTGAAATGAAAGATCTTGGCAAGACTAAATTTTGTTTGGGCATACAAGTTGAACACTTAACAAGTGGAATTTTTATCCATCAATCGCTATATACTGAGAAGGTTCTTTCGCGATTTTATATGGATAAAGTCCATCCTTTGACATCTTCAATGATTGTTAGATCATTAGATATAAAGAAAGATGAGGTTCGACCTCCAAAAAGGGAGAAGACATCTTAGGACCTAAAGTTCCTTACTTAAGTGTAATTGGTGCGCTTATGTATCTCGCTAATTGTATAAGGTCGGGTATTGCTTTTGCGGTTAATTTACTAACAAGACATAGTTCAGCTTCGACAAGAAGACACCAGAATGGAATCAAGCATGTCATGCTATATCTTCGTGGAAGCATTGATATGGGGCTATTTTATTCAAGAGGAGTGAAATCCACACTAGTTGGATTTGCAGATGTTGGGTACTTGTCATATCCACACAAAGCAATATCATAAACAGGTTATGCGTTTACTTTTGGGGATATCGCAAGATCATGGAGATCGGTGAAGCAATATCTTCCAACCATTCTGAGCTTATTTCAATGTACGAGACTAACCGAGAATGTGTGTCACTGAGATTCATGATACAACATATACAAGAGTCATGTGGAATGCCTTTAGTTTGTGAAAAGCCTACAATCTCATATGAAGATAGTATAGTTTGTGTTGCACAACTCAGAAGAGGTTACATCAAAGGCAACAGAACAAAGTATATATCACCAAAATTCTTTTGATCACATGATTTTCAAAACGATGGGGTCATAAATGTGCGACAAATCCACTCAAGTGACAACTTGGTAGATTTATTCACAAAAGCATTACCGGAAACAACTTTTATGAAGATCAAGCACAAGATAGAAACAAGAAGGCTTAATAATCTTCTTCAACAAAATTTCAATGTTTAAGGGAGTTTTTGTTTGAGGGTGAGATTGTACTCTTTTTCCTTCGTTAAGATTTTTATCCCATTGGGGATTTTCTGATAAGGTTTTAACGAAACAATCTTAATAGACGATAAATACATCAAGGGTGAGTGTTGTAAATTATTCAAATATAATTACCCTTTAAAAATAATATATTTATACCTAAATCTAGATTTTTTTTTTAAATCTCACATACTTTTGAGGCTATTACAGAGACTTCACCACAAAATAAACAACTTTTAGCGACCGAAATTTTCGATCGCTAAACATGAATTTCGATCTCAAATCAATGATTACGATCGAAATTCAGTCGCAAAAAAACAGTTGGTAAAATGTTGATCACTAATTATATTTGCTACCGAAAAGGTCGCTAAATAGTTAGCGTTTGTATTTCAGCCGTTAATTTTGCGACCATTTCGATCGCTAAAGCTGTGATTTTTTCAATGCAATTAACGACCGAATCGATAGCTAAATACCTTATTCTGGGTACCTAAACCTAGTTTGCTCAAATTCCTTACGTGATGCAAAATTTGATTCAAACTAGGTCCAAGTCACTCCAAACCCATCCATCCAACCTCCTACATCCACAATCCAACACCAACATATGAAATTATACAAAAACAACATTAAAAAAAAAAACACAAAAATGATATCAAATAATCATTTATTATATGAAAATTGTGTATGAAATCAAAAACGGTCAGAAAAATACATCAAACTAGAGAAATGATACACATCTACATACGCCTATAAACCATGGATCTGCATTGGAGGACATGGAGGTGACGGTGGAGGTGGATAATGAGAATCGTCCGGACGACGATCAAAAGCTCCTCTTTCGCACTGGAACATCTTCTGGACCATCCTCTCCATCTCTGCCTTCAGAGCTGCCACCTGCTCCTTCAGGGAAAGAATCTCGGAACGGTCGACGAATGTTAATACTCTACTGGCCGAGGATCGCACCTTCTTGGGATAATACTCTGAAGGATGTAAATAACCTCTTAGTACAAGAGTCAAGACTACAGGCATGGTAAGAAGTCCTACAGAGAGCTTGGGAAGATAAAGAGATCGTAAACCTAATATTTCTAATTTCTAGCAATATTGAACTGCTTACCGAGGAAAGATTTACCTTTCTCCGCCTACAACACAAACAGCACATGTGCCAGTTAGAGCAGACTCATCCTCATAATAGTGAGCCTGAGTAGGCAAGAGATTAAAGTTAAAATTCATAGGAAAATATCCTATAACACAGAAATTAAGTTGGGATAAAGTATCATGGAAAAACAATATAGAGATGTCAGGCATATAAGCTTACGTTAACACTGGACAACTTAGCATTATGCTTCATTTCCTCCCAAATTTGTCGTTTCCAATGCACCCAATGTAACTGGTAGCACCAGGGGTTTGGAGGATCCACCGCAGAAGAACAACTGCTGCTCAATGTACAAAGAAATGCTTTAATTGGATACCGATATTCAAATAAGCCTAATCAGTAAGTACCTGGGCCATTCTGATTGAATTTTGAGTACCGTTATAAAAATTATCTCAGAAACAAAATAAGCTACAGAAAACAATCCTTTGACAGAAAGTAAGTAGCAATATGAATTAAGTACTACCTCCAGCAATGTATTCCACTGTGTACTTCTTAGATATCTCTTCATACCTGGAAGAAATAGATCTCTTTTAAAGACACATCCAAATTATTTTTTTGAATAATATAGAAGTTACACTGAATTCATGCGTTTATACTTATGTTTTGTACAACATTTAGCAATGAAATGTACATTTTATTGCAACCACAAGGCAAACTGTATAAAGAATCAAAGGATTTTAGAAGGGGCAACTTCTAAATGGATCGAGCCAATAAGCAATCATATACTCAAGAATCAACATATCACACAAAAAACAATTACCCAGAATGACCAACGCACTTATATTTCAGATCACCAAATAATTGTCATCTACCAAATAACAAAAGTGACTCACATAGGGATATGTTTCTCTTCCCTTAAAATCGTGTTATTGAGCTTGATGTCATACTTGTTTACAAATAAAAATTGTCAATCGATGCACTTCTACAAACAACAATTTTCATAGCAAGTTGCAAATTAACAAAATAAAATTCTTCCTAAACCTCTCTTCCCCTCTTATCAAAATATTACAAACTAATCAATTGACAAGCAACTCAAACACAAATCAAAACTATCCATACACTTCCCTCAACATCTCCATCCAGCCGATCCAATGTATTATTCATCTGAATACAACCAGTTCCACCACGCCCATCATCACCGCTCGATCTCAAAGATCGAATACCACCACAAATCTGCAACCCATCCATCACTACCAATCGACCAACTCATTCATCACTACTACCTCGCAACCCAAATTCATCCAAATTAAGCCATAATCAACCCAAAATTCATCAAACAAACATAAAATTAAATCAATCAATTAGTTAAATTATATATAAAAAACAAAATAGAGATTTAGGGTTTGAGATTATACAATTGGGGCAAATTAGCCTCGCCTGTACTAGCCTCGCCGGAGATCGCCTCGCCGGAACTCGCCTTGCTGGAGCTCGTGGTGATTGGGTCGTCGTTGGTGGCCTCGTCCCCTCGCCTCGCCGCCTGCTGGAGCTCACCTCACCGGAGTGGTTGGTGGTGATCGTCGGTGTGAGGGAAAGGAAAGGTTCACCGGCCAGAGAAAGGAAAGTGGCGGTGGTGTCGGCTTTGGCTGACGATGGCGGTGGCGGTGGCGGTGGCGGTGGGTGGTGGTGCGGCGGCGATTTCGTGAAAGGAAAGTCGAAGGAGAAATGGGGAAAAGGAGATCTGATGGCGATTTCGTGGTGCGGCGATCGATTCCATCGTTAAATGATATTTGTGATAGTTTCGATGTTAACTTGGTGATTGTTTTCAAAATCAATTTCTGATCACTGAATTCAACGATCAGAATTTTAAAACTATCACAAAAAGATATTTTTTTAATGAATTTATTTAATTAAATATTAATTAAACATATTCATCTTAATTACGTGAGATAATTAGATGTTGATTAATCATCTTGAGTTTTAACTCATTTATAAGGTGTTATGTATATATTTCTAAGATAAGAAAACATCTCTTTTTTCTATATTCTCTCTAAAATAGTTTAATTACTTTATTAATTCCGACGTTTTTCATTTGACGAAATCAAACTAGGTATATCAACGAATCTATTCAACGGTGAAAGCACTTGTTCTACAACAGTAATGACATTAAACATTTTGATTTTATTTATTTATTTATTATCTTGGTGAACCACATTGGCCGAAGTAAGGGTAAGAAAACAATGATCGTGATCCTTGTGGATGCTACAAAATACTTCATTAGCAAAGGTTATTCCAACCGATTTCAATTGACTAGTCACCATATTGAAGTAATTCAAATGCTTTGTCATAGGCTTACTCTCGATCTTACTGATGTCGAACAAGCGTTTAATCAAAAAAAGCTTGTTCGAAGTCGAGGGTTTCTCATATATCTTTGCCATAATCACATTCATAACATCTTCAGTCGTCTTCTATTTGGAGATGTTGAACGCCACAAATGATGAAAACGAAAGACAAATAGCACCATACGCCTTACGATCAAGAAGTTCCCAGTTCTTTTGATCCATGTCTGTTGGCTTCTCCTTTTCTCCTCCTTAAGGTATCCTCCATTTACATCTTCCAAATGAGAAATTCAATCCATCGAATTTCTCGATCTTGATCTTTCCCTCATCCATCATGACTCCCACTTAATCGGAGAACCCTAAAGGAACGATCTTGATTCCGAAGATGAACAACAAAGATGATCATCGAAAATTTTCTGATCTGATCAACCGTAATTCAATCGATTACTCGATCTAATTGATTAGGATTTTTAAATCACTTTCTCACTTTATTTGTTTAATCAAAATTGTCTCTGATACCATTTGTTAGGATCGATACGCTCAATTGATCAAACAATAAAGAAAGTAGAGACAAATTTTAAAATGAAAAAACCCTATAGGAGAAGAAAAGCCTACAGCAGGCGATAACACCCACTATGTAAACAGATACAGAGATTGTTTGTTACATGGGTTGTTTATATACTCACTCTAGGAAAAGACAAAAAATAAAATTAAAGAAATTAGTTCTCCTTAGAAAAATAATTAATTTCAGAGGAGAGGAAAAACAAATAGAAAATCATATGGCATATAGAACACTATCAAGCACGACTGTATGCCATATGCATGGCCTGTCTTGGTCGTGCTGACTGGCATACAGAAAGCCATCAGGCACTACTATGTTTAATGTGCACAACCTGTGTGTAATACCCCAAGGAAATGTTTAAATGATTTGATAGTACTACCTATACCAACAAGGTGCACCTTCCTTTTCGGTAGCCCATCACTTTAGAACTCCGCAGTTAAGCGTGGAAATGCTTAAATGGTTTGATAGTACTACCTATACCAACAAGGTGCACCTTCCTTTTCGGTAGCCCATCACTTTAGAACTCCGTAGTTAAGCGTGCTTAACGTGGAGCAATGCTGGGATGGGTGACCTCCTGGGAACTTTCTCAGGGTGTGCGCGAGTGAGGTTAAAACGTACTGAAAGGAGGACTAGTGTGTTGGTCTGTGGGGCCAGGTTGACCCGGTAGCAAGGATTTGGCCGGGACGTTACACTGTGATTGATGACACCTTGATTTTTTTTTTACCGTTTTTTACAGAATCAGAACCACATATCAACATTTTAGGTATCAATGCCCAGGAAAACAACCACACTTTTGTAGCCTTTCCTAATTGAAACACCGATCCCAAGTCACAGATCATACCCTACCAATCGAATGAAGAAGGGGCTAAAGGAATAGACGAGTACATTGTTTTCTCTTATTTGTCCATTGAGTTTAACAGAGCAAGTTTTGCATGACCCAACGAAGATAGCGATAACTCGTTTGGATATGAAAAGATGAAAAGAACCCTTTCCCGATTCTTTTTGGATGGGAATTGGAAACAAAGCAGAAGCTCGACATACGAGATCAGGTTTTATCCCCTTTTGAAAGGGATAAAGCATCTAGACTCGGGAACAGATATGATTGACTAGTGAGAGATTGAAAACAAAGAAGGAAAGCGCTTCTTAGGCGTTAATAATGCAGGTACGACACAAGGGTCGCGTCAGTGGCTCTCGCGAAGCAAAGAAGCTCCTTTCAAACCAACTCCACCCCTTTTTCGTATATCAGACGAGCGCCCCAGCTCTTCATGTTCCGCTGGGTTCATTTTATATGCTGCCTGGTTACCCAAACCCAACTTCGCCCTAAACAACGTAGGAACTTTTTTGTGATGGGTTTGGTAGGTATTGAAACTCACCACTGTCCATAGATATTAGCTATGTTAGACAGTTTGCCTGATACTTGAGATAGTCTAGTGACGACCGTCAGCAACTCGTCAAGGAAAAACACTCTCAAGTTTGAGGATATTGCTAGCGTATTTTTCTGAAGAAGAAACCCAACGGAAGAATTCCTCATCGTCGGATGCTATTAATTGTGCCATGAGTGTTGAAGGTAGAGGTAGATCTTCAAAGAACGGTTAGAACAAAGGCAGAGGTCGATCTAAGTCAAGCGGTTCGAGTACTATAAGAGGTGGAGTTACATGCTTGAACTGTGAAAAAAAAAATGGCATCATATTTGTGAATGTCCTAGGAAGAAGACTGATCAGAATGAAGGTAAAGATTCGATAAATTCTTGGGCTGAATCTGATTAGTTTGATTGTACTTTAATTTTATCCTGCAATACCAAGTTTGATACTTGAATTTTGGATTATGGCGCTTTCTTTCATGCTACTTCCAATAAGAAGTTCTTCAGTAGCTATATGCAAGGGAATTTGGCTAAAGTGTACACCGGATGTGATGATCCTTACGAGATAGTTGGGAAGGATGATGTGTAAGTCCAAATGGAGAAAGGAACAAATGGAGATAGTTGGACTTGACAAACGTCGTTATTACGATGATGCAGACGACAACAGTTATCTTCTTTGGGATGTCCAACTCTTCTTGACAATCTTGATTTTTCATAGATCCTAATCTTCAAGGTTTGATTTGTAGCATTCAAACCAGATTGCGGTGGATTTAATCATTTAGGAAGCGGACGTGTGGTGTTTTTATAATTTCTTGGCTTCTAATGTGTTTTATGTCATTACGTGTAAAATTCCAAGTGTACTTGATGTTAAATATTTCTGTTGTTCAAGTTGTGAGAGAATTGTGATGCAAGAATCTGTGAAAATATGCTGGAATTTGTTAGTTGGCACGCTTGGGCAATACTATGGTTCCTTTTCCTTCCTAACTACTTAGTACACTTCTTTCACTTAGAGCTAATGGTCTCCTTGTTGTTTTCTTCGAGTAGCATTAGCAACATAAGGGAAATGAAACCTTAAAGATAAAAAAAATAACCCTTTTGTCATAGCATAAGTATTTGTCAATTCCCTAGGATAATATGTTATAAAAGAAACAATTGAAGAGTTTGAATTGATCCTTTCCGAAGCTGAAAATGGTGAAATCTATACACCTTTGTCCATAGATTCAACTGAATTATTTGTTGTTGGTCTCAAATTATGGTGGAAAGTGGGTGTGCGATTCGATGGTTCCAAGTGTGATGGTGGTTCGTTGGTTTGAGAAGTAGTCAAGGTGATGTTGGAGGGGATTTGCACGCATGGTTATTCACATATTCATTCCTCAAGTACTAATTTTGGGGGTAAGTTTTACCTTTTTCTTTGGGTGTTAATTGGATAGTTATTTTTATTTTTATTTTTTTGGACAGGGAAGGGGGAGGTGGGGACAGAGGTGTGTGTTAAGTGTCTATTTTTATAATGCGAGGTATTTATGTGTCAAACATGAATAATTTAGGAAAAAGAAATCATTATAAAATGATAGGGGAACGGGAAAATCAAAGTAATTTTTTAACAAACAAAGTAACTTAAAGCTAAAATTATCAAACATCAAACTACTTATTAGTTATAATTTATTATAAATCATGAACACCTATAAGCACTTTTTATCTGCATAGCCAAAACAGACCCTTGATATTTAATACTATCCAATATGTATTTTGAAAAATTTGATTGTATTTTATAATGATACAATAAAATACATCATCGATCCAACATTAAAGTATATGTCTTAAATTATTGTTAATTATATAATAATTTCACAAAAAATGATATTTAATCTTTCCACGATGCAAAATAAACCGAACGAGGGAGCATTTTACTAATTCTAAAGTTATTTTATTTGATCCCATATTTCATCCGTCCTGCATTATAAGAAACAATTAGATCTGACACATTAATATCTTTTTAGATTATGTATATGATTAGTTTTTATGAATTGTACTAGAAAATCAATATCTTTTTAGAGATCATGGGGTTTTTTAATAACAAATGAGAGGAGTTAATTGAGTATATTGTAACATAAATTGATTGTTTTGGTATTGTTTGGATGAAAACTTTGTCCTTTTTTCTATGCTTTATAGTTTGTATAACCTAAATGAGGAAACCGTTGTCTATACTTCGAGACGAAAGGAGTATTATTTTGAAACACATTAACAATAAGCAAAATCACTATACTTAAGGGGTGATTCACCGGCATATGGGGTGTGAGCCGGTCAACTGCAACTGGTTTACCTGGTCCACTGAGTTTATAAGGAAATAAAGGATAATTCCTTCGTAGTAACCTTTTAGAAAATCACTACTTAAAGTTGTTGTTAGTAGATCTGTAAAATACTCCCTCTGACTTTTGTGTTTTTAAAATTGATTTTGATCAACTTAAGATTGACCGAATAGCCCTAAAACATTACAATGAGGCATACTGCTAATTAAGATAATTTTGGAGGAATACTTTATATAATAAAGAATTTTGTAGTTGAACATTCCTGCATTGACATTTGCAAAGTCGATGCAAAGCCTACCCAAAAGTTCCTTACATGGTTTCTTGAGAAGTCGATGCAAAACCTACCAAAAAATTTCATGTGTTACTATTTGAGAAGTTGATATAAAGCCAATGTTATTGCATCGTCAAATGAAAAAAACTGGTTTGTGTCGAACGCAACAGCTAAAACTCTTGTCAAAGTACAAAATTCAAATTGTTCAATTGCTCTGTTTCGAAATAGAACACCTAAGTAAATCATACAATTAGTGCAAGCGCTCTGTTTTGAGCGCTTGAGTAAAACATTGAATTTGTTCAGACGCTCTGTTTTCTCCGAAACAAAGCGCCTTAAGAAACAAAATAGAGCGGTGGTTAAAATAATCAAAATGATAGGAAAATCGATATTCACAATTCACAAAACAAAGCATTAATCTCAGCACAATTATCAGAAATAAATCGATATTCACGTTCCAACACACTAAGGACTGTAAAATCAACACAAATCCTGAACAAATCAGAGATCACATCTCCTATTTCAACGACAAAACATATTCCAGGCAACCACAATGCAATCACGAACCAACTCTTGTAGCAAATCGGAACCAACTCTGGGCCTGCTCGACCTCGAATCGGTCTCCTCTATCGTGAAATCAATCCACTGTGGCGCATTGTACTCGCATTCGAAATCAACCTCCTCCTCCTCCATCTCCTTCTCCTCCTCTTCATCATCTCCGACCCTATACACCGTCTCTCATCATATCGTTATCTCGTCCTCCATCGATCGAATCTCATCACACACATACTAATGAGGGAATTGATGATTGGCATCGGAGAAGAATGGAGGAGGAGTGGGGTGGGGGAGAGGGGCGAGGCGATGGTGGTGGGAAGGTGAGATTGGTGGTTTCTGATGAGGGAGTGGTAATGAGAGGCAACGATTTGTGGCGATAGAGAGAGACAGAGAGTGAGAAAGTAGGCGATGGTGAAATTGTATATTCTGAAAGTTAAAGTACCGCATGTATGTTTTTGTAATACCCGAGAATTTTGGGGAATTTAGAAACGAATATATAACGTTACGATTTTAAAATAAATCGCGCATAAAGGTTATATATTTAAATCCAAGAAAATATTTGATTAATTAAATCAAATATGATGATGGAATATTTTGGGATGAC
>JAOVYX010003735.1:0-10779 GCA_035668315.1 Drosera spatulata
CCTACTTCCACTACTACATTTAACTCCTTATTTATAGAGTGAAGTGGGATCTTATAAATATAAATTTGACGTGCTTGTGACGGCACGCATCAACCATGGATAAACTTCATAGAGTTTAATAATGGTTGCATCACATGTGCAAAAAAAAAAAGAAAAAGAAAAAAACAATAGAAACCCACAAAACACAAAATAAAACACTTTCACTTGTAAGAAGATTATTTTGTTTACATCTTATCAATAGTTGTACATAATTATGGAGCTGATTGTTTTAATTTTACCAGCAGGTTATTTCTTACCTTACTTGGTAGAGTTATACTCTAAAATTTCTGCGTTCTTCTGGTTTTTGTTTTGAATTGTTCCACTGTTTCATCATTTTGAAGTTCTTCCTTTCGTAACAACACACGATTCCCTCCGTCGATTTCTTTCATTGATTGCACTTCTCTGGTCTCCTTGATATCAGGATTGACGAAGAACATTGTTGTTTACAAGGTGTTTCGGTAGTTCCATCCTGCATGAATTGCATTTGTGTCACGATGATGTATAAAAAGGTATACAACGATCAATTATCTACGTGTTATTATCTTTTAATTGTCGCCAATTGTGAAAACTGTGTAGTGTTTCTTATGTATATTGAAGCGTATGACAGTGAAGACATGAGCATTCTAGTAAATCATAAGCTAAAGGTTGGTTGATTGAAACAAATACACTATAAAGAAAATATTAAAATGCTAATTATTTTTTATTAAAAAAACGAATTCATAATGGATAGAATCATAGCATTTATGGTTTGTAGTTATAATAGTGATTATCTAGATGATACTTTCATCTTTATGTTTTTCCTCTGCTTGTCACTATATGGGAACTAAGCATGATGCACACAAATTTTATGGAATATAAGTTTTGGTGCTTTCACTAGAAATAAATTTTTTAACGACTGTCTAGCTAAAATACACAAATTGCTAATATAAATGTTCATCTATATTGTAAATAAAAAATCATAAGATATGGAGTAAAAAAATCATAAGATTAAAATGGATGGTTATGATTGGTTGTGAAACATTAGATTTTAATATATGTAAATAATATAAACAATTAAGCTTATGTAATTAATCTTGTGATTGGTTATGAAATATTAGATTAAAAGATATGGATGGCTCTTGTGATTGGTTGTGAAATATTAGATTAAAATGAATGGTTGTGATTTGTTATGAAACATTGTATTTTAATGTATGTAGATAATATAAACAATTAAACTTGTATAATTAATCTTGTGATTGGTTATAAAATATTAGATTAAAAGATATTGATGACGTCCAATGGGATGCCATGACATACCGTCCGAAGCCTTAATGTAATTATATATATACTAGTATACTATCTTGCGCGCTGTGCAGGTTATTATGATTCTTTAATATGTTTATGTGTTAAAATCATACCGTTTTGCTTTTATTTTTATGATATTGATTACACAAATTCTGACTACCTATGTGCTGCATGGAATATTTATGACTCTTTAAAATGTTATGTTTACAGAAAATTACTTAAATCTATAGTTTTAGGAAACTTTTTCAGAAAGATACACACGGAATCTTTTTACTCAAAACATACAATTTTTAAACTTTCCCTAAACTGCGATTGAAACTGTCTCATTACCGTTTTTTTCCCTTTTCTTTCTTTCACTGTCCGATTGTAACTTCATTTCTATCAATGAAATCAATACTCGATCACCGTTATTCTCATAAGATCATTGGAGTTCTCAGTTCGATTTCGAAATTTTTTCCATCTTCGATTGACAATAGATCAAGGTGTGGTGATGGATAACAAAACGATTTTCATATGCAAGTTTACTTTGGTTTCTCGATCTTTATATATGATCCAGATTGAGGTTTTGATCAATTTGCTGAAAAGATACGAGATCGGTTCCAGACTGGTGCAAACATTAAATTGAACTTGTTTTATTCGATCCCGAATCATGATCGTTGTATTATGAGAGATCAAGAGGACTTCACAAGCATGTTTAGGGTCTTGACTTACCTTGGTTTACGTTCCATTAATATTAGTGTTGAATGTAGAAGCAATCAAATGCATTCTGGATCATGTAATCTATTTTCTGATCGTGCAAGTCAAACAAAGCGTCAATTATATGAGACAGAGCGTCAGTTATTGGAAACAGAGCGTCTTGACAAAACTTCCTTTTTAGGATCATGTTCGTTGGTATTTGATGATTTTGTTGAGCAAGATGGTTATGTTCATGATTTTGGTGAAAGTGTTGTTTTTGAATTATTGCTTGTTTTGGAAGGGGGTCCTTCTACCAATATGCAACCATCTTTGTGTTCATTGCATTGGTTTAGTCTTATTCAGCATGTTAGACAAGCATTCCCTGGTGGTGTTGAACAGTTTAGGAAATCTCTTACGTTATATGCGACTGAGGTCGGATTTAAATATACCTTGAAGAGGAATGAGAAGGTGAGGGTTTATACAATTTGTTCCTTGAAAGAGGATGGCTGTGAATGGTTTGTTATGGCTTCCTTGTGTCCTTATAATAAATTCTTTTACACCAGAAAGATGAATAACACTCATACGTGTGGACAACTTTTTTTTCCCGAGCCATCTGTTAAGAGTATTAAGTCCAAATGGCTTGCACATGCTGTTTCTGACATGGTACGTCATGATCCTCATATTGATAGCAACCAGATCTACAATCATTTTCAGTCAAATTATGGTCTGGATTTATCATATAAGAAATCGTGGAATGTCCTTCAAAAGGAGAAGATGATGGTTGGTGGAGATTGCACTAAGTCCTTTACGAAACTAAAGCCGTATGTTGAAGCTCTATTGGTTACAAATCCGGGAAGTCGGATTACCTTAGAGTTGGTTGATGGTACTAATCGTTTTTCATAGTTCTTTGTTGCATTCCCTGCTTCCATTGTAGGATTCAATCATTACAGGCCATTGCTTTTTCTTGATGGCACATTCTTAAAGGACGATTTCAACGAAGTCATATTAGCAGCAACAGGAAAGGATGCTAATAGGGGTATGCATTTTAATACATCTTTTCTTTTTGTTATGCAAATCGAACATTTTTTTTACATACATTCCAGACGCTCTGTTTGTTCTATACAGGCGCTCTCTTTTAATTATTTTTTATCTTGATTCATTTTTTTATTTTAATTTTTCTTTCACAGGACTTTTTCCTTTGGGTTTTGCAGTTGTTGATAAGCAGACGTATGTTAGTTGGCGTTGGTTTCTTATAGAGCTACAGCAAATAATTACTGTTGATCGAAAGATTATTTTTGTCTGTGATAGTAATTTGAGGCTTTTGCAAGCATTTCCAGAAGTTTTCTCTGATCATCCACTCTGTTATTGTCCCCGTCACCTCAAGGATAATCTGAAAGCAAGATACCGAGGAACTAATATGCCAGCATCTTACAAGGATTATATTGTTGGTCTCTTTGACGAATGTGCGAATCACCAACGATCACTGATTTTTATCATTCGATTGCTACATTTCAGAAGAAAGGAGGAAAGTTAGCACTGGAGTTCTTAGATTCTTTGATGCCTTATGATGGGTGGGCAATAAGTTTTTCTGTCAGTTGTCGATATGGAGAGATGACAACTAATGCTCCGGAATCTTTTAATGCTTGGCTTTTGGGCGCGAGGGAGCTTCCTGTCACTCAAATGGTGGATCATATTTGCATCAAATTAATGGAGTGGCTCAACAATCGTCGGAGAGTAGCGGATGAATGGAATGGCTTATTATGTCCTAGGATGTCAGACACTTTGAATGAATTATTCAAGAACTCTCATACTTTCTCAGTGAATAAATCTTCGGAGATGATTTTTGAGGTGATTTCGGACCGAATAGCTTCGGTAAATATCAAAGAAAGGACTTGCTCGTGTTGAATGTGGTAGGCCAATGGTTTTCCATGCCTTCATATGTTATTGGAAAGTATTCTTTGCTATTAATAGCATGATTATTCCTTATTTTTTCAAGGATAATTACCGGAGAAGCTATGAGTTACTCATATATCCTATTCCGTTGTCTTTAGTCGATCAAATTGCAACTCAGTAGCTATTGAAATAGTTCCACCATAAGTGGGACGGTTACCTGAAAGGCCCAAAAAAATGTCATATTTTGTCTAGCGGCGAGGTGAGAAGGGCTTTCAAGTGTTCAAGGTGCAACAAATTTGGCCATCATAACCAGAAAACTTGTTGTGAGGTTATTCTATGATCGAGACATATGTTTATATTTCATTTTCTATATGTTTTAAACCATGAATTGTATTCTTTTCACTATTAATCATTTCAATCTTGTCTTTTGATGTTTTTGTTAGGGGCACTGTGTATTTAAAACAGAGCGTTATGTCTTTTCATGATTCTGTTAAATTTTTAACACAACAAAGCGCCTATTGAAACTGTCACAGAGCGACAATTCAAAATACTGAGCGCCTTCTGTATTTGATACGGAGCTCCTTCAAAGAAAACAAACATCAGAAAAGAAAACACAACATAAGACATATAAGGACAATTGATCTCATATATTTCATTGAATTAAGCAGGATACAAACCAATCCCTCGAAGTTTAATCATTCCCAAAACAGAAAGTAGCATTTTTTAGCACAATACATTTTAAGATGCGAAAACCATCACACTGTTTTTAATCGATATCCCTCTATCAAAGTCGATAACATCTTTGCTTTGAACTTCCGGATTTCTTTTAATGTTGTGGACTTGGGTATTTCTTCACCATTTGTCAGGAATTCGATCCAATGGCAAACGTGGACACCACAGTCCATATTTTGCTGTAAAGGTGCATTCTTGTTAATAATCACTTTAGGTTTCTCGTTTACTTGAGTTCCGACTTCACTCTGTTGCAGGTAACTGTGCACATAATCCACCTACATCATATTGAAAAAATTGTTAACATTTTTGTTTCTTTAAAATTAAAAAAAAACAAATAGTTGAATGTATCTGTTCTTACCAGTACTTGAGCATCTCTCCTATACGCTGCCTTTGTTGTTTTCGAATTTTGATGAATTCAACTATTATTTTCACTGTCAAACGTTAAAAAAGTCCAATGAAAAGATGTCGAACCCTTTGGGGACCCTCCAGTTGAGTTTATTGGGAACAGGTACCAACATTGTGTCCTTTGTCCAATCATCTTCTCCTTTATCCATTTTTCGACTGTCTATTTATTTTGTGTAACAAATACTGCATTAAATATAATAGAAGAAGTGAGTTATGTCATATTGAAATAGAAATGTAATCTAATATTCATAACATTAAATAACTTACCCAACATTTTGTACTATAGACCACAATTTGTTCTTTGCATTTTACTTTTTGTAACATCAATGTTACATAAGCGTTGATTGCAGTATTGGACAATGGTCCGTCTTTTGCAATATGACAAATGTCGTCATAATCAAAGTATTCATCATCGTTAATCCCGTCATTTGTTACACAAATCATGTCACTGAAATGATAATTGCTTAGTTAGTTTAATATCTAAACTAATAATATTATTAATATCTATTTTATATTTTTTAACAAAAATATAAAACATTATAGCAGGCGCTGTTTTTATAAAACAGGCGCTCTGTTATGATAACAATGTGACAGCTTGCAATGCTGGCGCTCTGTTTTGTTTAAAACAGGCATTCTATTTTAAAATATATGATTTCATAACGTAAATACAAAGTAGAATTATTTAATATTCAAAAAGAAGGGAAATAAATGAAATTTACAGTAAGATTATCATTAATTCAAATGTTTACGCAGACGTGGAGGGTTGGTCCTTCATCATTGCCCATTTGTTCCGTACTTCGTTCGTCAGGTCGCTCTCAACATCCACTGAAGTCTTGCTCCGCTTCGAGTCATCATATTCAAAGATGCTCATCCTTTTCTTTGATCTGGGACCCTTGTTTTTGATACGTTTGATCATCGACATCGATGTACGTCCGGATTTTTTCTTTTTCTTCTCTTCCTTCATTGGTTCCTTAGCTTGCCCTTCTTGTTCAAATTCATATTGTAACAGTTCATCATCATCACTGATTTGATAATGATCATGCTGTTCTTGTTCTTTTGTCTGCATTGTTCTCTGCGTGTTCTGGAACAACTGCTTCTTTTCTGCGGTAATCTTCCTTTCTTTTTCAAGTTCTTCCAACAGCTTTATTTTTTCATTGTCGGTTACAAATATGATTCCATTTAACCTTTTATGTTCCGCTGAGGCTTTCATTATCAATTCTCCAGATTTCATTTGTTCTTCCTGCAGTAGTTCCTTGACTCGGGCTTCTTTTGACATCAACAACTTCAATTTTTCATTCCCTTGAATCAGTTTTTTAATTTTGTTTTTCAGTTCTAAAATCTCTTTTGTTGCACTGGCTGGATCATTTCCATGCATCTCCACTTGACTCATCTTTGTAAGACGTAATGTTTCAAGTTCAGATCTTGTTGAGGTTAAATCACCCTCCAAGGTATTGACCTAATGGAATCAAAAACCCTTTTTAAGAAACTTTTTAAAAACCATACAAATCATTGCAATAAAACAGAACGCCTATTCAGGAACACAGAGCGCCTTAAGAAACAGCGTGTTCTCTTTATCTTTTCCAATGCTTTTGACAATTCTAGTTTTGTTTTATCAATGTTTCCTTCCAAAGCTTTGATCTGACATTTAAAAAAATGATTAGTATTTTATTTGTGAATTCAAGAGACATTCATTAAAAACAGAGCGATAGTTTTGAAAAGCATAGCGTAAGTACTGAAGTATCTTTTTACTATGTTACCTTTTCTTCAGCCACTTTTATAACTTCATCCCACTTCTCCTTGCATTTTTCTTCCAATAGTATCACCTGAATAATTCAACATCTTTTAATTTTTGGAATTACCATACTCTTTTGTCTAATTTATTACACACAGCGCCTAAACAAATATCCAAAGCGCCTAGTAATAAAACCCAAAAAACCATACCTTTAATCCTTCCAAAGTCAGCACATCATCTGCATCATTCCATTACATCTTTCTCTTCTTCCACCCATCTCTCTATCAGAGTGAGGTTTTCTGCTTTTGCCTTTGTCAATTCTTTGTGTAGCAATTCCATTTTCCCTGGCTTGATATGTTTTATCAACACATCATCAAAGGAAACTTCTTCATCTTTTTCTGTATTTGCTCGGCGCTCTCTGTTGCCTCACTTGAATGTGAATGGTACCTTCTTGGCCTGAACTCAAAATTGGCTACATCAAGCCCTTATGCTGGTGTTCCAACGCAGGAATCATCGTCATCTATTTCAATCGTATTGTTTTTAGCTGGCGGCATGCAGTATAAAGGTTTTTCCATTTCGGTTGGACGTAATAGGTCCAAAATTATCTTAAAAAATCTATGAGCATTTGATTTCATTGTATTGTTACAGACATTTATGTTAAATGAAACCATTTAAATATTTTTTTTGCCTTCTTCGCTTTAAATTTTTTTGAAGGAGGCATCAATGTCTTTCGGTAGATCTCTAAGATTCCACCTGGCACATCTTGGTATGCTGCAACCTTCATAAACATTTGATGATGGTTCTACGACTTGAGTCCTTTCCAGATACTAGTATTAACAATTAAAACAATTAATCATCATTATTTAATTGATTATATGTTAATCTACAAAACAGAGCGGCTATTTAAAACACAGAGCGCCTATTTAAAACATAGAGTGTTTTTTAAACATATAGAGCGCCTTTCAAAAAATACAGAAAGAATGACTTCAAAAAATAAGTTTGGATCGTCTAAAATACCTACAAGGATTAGCATTGCACATATTGTCACTCTTTCTGGAATGGGGTAGTTATCATCTAATGATCCAATTAACTTATGGAAAAAGTGTGACGTTCACTTATAATCACACATTTTATACATGTCGGCCACAAAATTGCAGTAACACCATCTCAACGAAGTCTTTGACGTGCTCACAAATAGTGTGTTCAATATGTAGAGCGCCAGGAGTCGTGCTGTGTCCTCGTAATCTCACACTTCTGTTTTTTGTGAAACTTCAAATTATCTTTGATTTTCTTTGTTGTCAATTCCCTCTGTGCTCTACTTCCCGTTTTTCGTTCCTTAAAACGTCTGTCCAGGAATTTAGAGTTATTGTTTGTTTCCATCAACCCGCTTTGATCCATGACAATATTCCCATCAACTATTCCGAAAATTAGTTTTATGTCCATTTCCTCAATAGTGAATATATGGTTGTCTAAGGTAAAGGATCTGTTCGTTCTGTTATAACCTGTCATAATTTGATGTATGCAAATGTCGCTTTTCCTTGAATTCCTAATTGTCACCCTTTCTTCAAGAATCGCCTTTATTAGATTCCAAAAAGGTGGTCTTTATCAAGTACAATCTGTGTTCATCCTTAACTATCATTCCCTCTTTTTGGACGTGTCAGAATTTTCACTAATGCATCTAAATTACTCCTGTATTGTCCTGACATTGTTCCTGTTCCACATTTGATAATAATGTCAAGTTTATAAATAGTGTGCATCTATAAGATTAAAAAATAATATAACGGAATGCCTGTTTATTTTTAAACAGAGCGTCTTTGTATTAGTATGTAACAGAGCGCCTTTTGAAATTACAGAGCGCCTGCTTATTTTGAAATAGAGTGTCTTTATATTAGTTTGTAACAGAGCACCTGTTTATTTTTAAATAGAGTGCCTTTGTATTAGTATGTACCAGAGCGTCTTTTGAAAATATACAGAGCGCCTTAATTAAAATGGTGTGAATTTATATTTCTACGAAACCTAAAAAATAATTATATATATTATTAGTATCACAACCACTCAAGAATTCGCATTCTCTTCATGTTTTTAGGGTTTGCACATTTATTCTATAATCATATGTCTTGGAATCATTTTTTCACAGATTTTTTATTACATGCAATGTAGTCAACAGATTTTAGTTTTTTTTTTTTTTTTGGACTCTTTTTGTAATCATAAAATCATGAATAAGTAAGACTTACCTATTATTCGAGATGTACAATTATTCTCCCAGCAACTTTGTACAGCGCCTCCAATGAAACTCCAATGATATGTATAAAAGCACACATCATTTCTTTACTCTAAATGTTTATTTTTTACGTCATGTATCGTCTATTTTATGTTTTTAGTATCTTGTTGTCTTGGAATTTTGGTACTATAGCGCTTTTATGTTTTTGACAGATGGGTGCAAAATTTGGAATAAAATAAAAGAGAAAGATAAAAAAGAATGGCATGTCATGAGCTCCAAGGTTGAAATTCACGGTTTTCGTTGTTTCATATGCGTCGAGAGCTAATACGGCAAAGTTTCACGTCAACATGCTAGATTAGTGAGTTTTGATGTGTGGTATAAGTTTATAGAATTTTTGAACGTTGTTTAGTATTTTTTGTAATAGTTTTAGGTGATCAGCACACCTGTCGCAGCCACTATAGGAAGTGCCGCGAGCGCGACGCCTCCATGGTCGCGGGCACGACGGTCATTTCCAGACAAAATTCCAGATTTTTAATGCATCGCGAGCGTGACACTAACTGGGTCACGGCCGCGATTGCCTCCCAGATACAGAACATTAATTTTTAGCCGTCGGATCAATCTGGTCTCGACCTATGCCTATAAATACATGCTCTGGGGTTCTTCTAATGAACATAGAGCGTCAGTGATGGCAGAGACGATCAGAGGAGACGGAGAGACGAAGAGGAGAAGCTGATGAAGGATTTGATCAAGCTTTGGAGGAGAATAGATCCGCAATTCATTATATAGTATTGGACATCTGTTTGGAACGCATCGTGTGCTGCAAAACCTTTGTTCTCAGATGTTTACTTTCTGTAGAATGTCTATTTTTCAATATATGATTCATTCCATGCTTACTTTGATTGATATGCGTAAGTAGATCATTACTAGGGACGTGTTGATGAACTTTGATGACCCTAGATCATGAGATGATGCATATTTGACTAAAACCAGAGATGTGAATGATGATATGCTATATCACTACAAAAAAATAGGGACACGGGCGACTAACGAAAAATATTAGTCGTCCTTTTTGGACTAAAATTTACATTTTAGTTGTCAATACAAATTACCCCATTTAAAAAAAATTGATGAAAAATGGCGACTATTTTTGTATTTAGTCGCCAAAATGACGACTATTTTTATATTTAGTCGCCAAAATGACGACTATTTTTGTATTTAGTCGCCAATTTGACGACTATTTTTTAGTTAGTTATCAATTTATACATCAGTAATACGAGTTGAAAATATGATGTATACCAATAATACCAATTTGACGATTAGTTTTTTGATTAGTCATCAAATTGACGATTATTTTTTTAGTTAGTCGTCAAATTGACGACTAACTTTTTATTTAGTCGTCAAATTTGCCGAACTCCATTTCAATTACTCCCCGAAACCAAGTTACTTCTATTCGTCCCCTGCCGCACCCACGCTTCCTTTTCCTGTTGCGCCAGCCGTCTCTCTCCTGTCTAGATGGATCCGGCCGCGGTGGCCAAAGCCTCCATGGAACACTACTACAGCACATTCGACGCGAACCGATCCAACTTGGGGAATCTGTACCAGGACTCGTCCATGCTCAACTTCGAGGGCCAGAAGGTGGCGGGAGCGCAGAACATCGTGGCGAAACTCACCAGCCTTCCCTTCCAGCAGTGCCAGCACGCCGTCACCACCGTCGATTTCTTTCTGATGGACGCACTGTGATACTTTCCTCCATGTGGCGCAGCTCTCAAGTGATACTTTCTGTAGATGTGCTGACGTA
>JAOVYX010003736.1:0-10779 GCA_035668315.1 Drosera spatulata
AGTATTTATAGGCGAGGGCTTGCAACCGAATCGATCCGACGGCTGAAACTCATCATTTTGCATCTGGAATATCGTCGCGGGCGCGATAGCATTAAAATCCGGATTTCAGGGAATATATTCATCGTGCCCGCGACAGCACCTTTTCCGCGACAGCTGGTCGTGCCCGCGACAGGGGTGCACTGTAAGCTTAAAAGTAAAACTAAAACTACCAAATGAAGTCCAAAAATTTTATAAACTTATACATGATATCGTAGCACACTAATCTAGCTAAACATGGTGAAACATCACCATTAAAACTCTCGAAACACGTGCAATGGTGATGAAACGTGAGATGCGGCTTTTTGAGTTCATGGATTGTCATTTTCTTCATTCTTCTTCATTTTTACTCCAAATTCAAAGTCAATCTGCCATAAAACATGAAAGCACAGCAGTACCAACATTCCAAGACAAAACAACACTAAAAAAATAATTTAGACAATAAAAAAGGAATAAAACAAACATTTAGAATAAAGAAATGATGTGTGTTTTCATACACATCTTGGTAACTTAGCATTGTTGAGTATGCAATTTATCATTTCGACTAAAGTTTTATTTTTTTATTTTTTTTGCTAGACCCTTTTGTTGTGGTGTGTATGGGGCTGTCCTTTGATGAATTATACCATGTTCTTCACAAAATTCATCAAACTCATTAATGAAGTATTCACCATCCCTATCGGAACGTAGAACCTTAATTTTCTTCTGAAGTAGGTTCTCTACTTCCAATTTGTATTTCTTAAACATGACAACAATTTCATCCTTTGATCTACGTAGATACGCATACAAGTATCTACTAGCATCATTAATAAAGATAATGAAATATCTCATGTCACCTCTTGTCAAGACTCCATTCAATTCACAAATATCAGAATGGATTAAGACTAGGTTTTGAGAGTTTCATTCCACACTAGGAAATTGATCTCTTCACCATCTTAGACTTTACACACGCTTTACATTTGTCAAGGTCATCTTTGCCAACTATAATCATGTCTAGATATTTCATGCTTATAATGTACTTAGCATTCAAATGAACTAAGAGATGCCATAAAGTAGAAGTGTAATACGCGAAAATTTTGAGGATTTAAAAATGAATATATAACCTGAGTACAATACGTATGTAAATAAAACGCAAATAAAAAAACGTTAAATATAACGTTTCAAATTAAAAATAGTCACGTTTAAGGGTTACAGATTGAACCCAAGAAAATATTTGATTATTAAATCAAATATGACGATTGAATATTTGGGATGATTAAATGAACGCGACAATAAATATTACGAACGAATAACGTTATAACGTTATAAACGTTGCACGTAAGGGCTAACGATTATAATCCCATAAAATAATAAATTATTACAATGATATAATATTATTATTCATGAGATAATTAAATCGATAACGATTAATTATCGAAAAATAAATTATACAAAACACTGATAAATATAATCCGTAAAATATTTAAAAAGGTGAAATAAATCACCCACTCAAAACTCACTCAATCCTTATCTTCTTTTCCCTTCCTCCTTCCACCACTCAATCCACCATCCACCGCATCTCCACCAAGCTCCGCAGACAGCCGCCATCAAGCTGCCCGCCGTTGTTGCGCAAGCAGCTCTGCCCACCGCTCCAACCGCGTGCCACCATCACCAAGCCCAAGAGCCGCCGCGTAAGCAGCTCATAACCCACCACCTCAAAACACCACGCGCCACCGTCCTGTCACCGCCTTGCGCCACTCCCCAACGCCGCTGGAGCAGCCGGCGATAATCCCCAAGTCACGACGAGCTTGGATCGGGCCGTCCCAGGCCCGGATCGAACCATCCCCGGCCATCACCAGCCCGGGCCATCGAGCTCCTCCTCGCACGCCACCACCAAGATCCGGCCGTCAGGACATCGTCGGACCACCAGGAGCAGCGGAGACGACGACCCAGCAACGCCCCCAATGGCAGCTACCCGACAGCGGCCCGATTATGGCCCGTCTGCAAGCGAGCCTGAAGGAAGAAGCCCGCTGCGGCCCAGCAACGGCCTGACAGCGACCGGTTGGCCAGACGTGGCCCGACAGCCGGCAGCGGCCAGACTCTCCGTTTGGTCTCTCTCGTCGTTCGTCCCGTGTTTTGTTACGAATAACTCATCGGTGTGGTTGTGAGGTTTGTGATGCGTTGATTGTTTGGTGAAACCGAAGGGTTGGCGATGATTAATGTTTATGTTGGTTGGTTGACGTTCGATGTTGGGTGTGTGTGCACAGGATGATGTGCTGAGACTTGGTTTTAGGTGTGATGCACATGGATGTGCGTAGGACGGTGATGAGGACAGAGCAGTGACGGGAGTTAGATAGCGTCGGGTGACATTTGATATCAAAGGTTCTAACGATTCTTAAAACCCTAAGTAAAACTAGGGTTAAACACGCTTCAAAGATAACCTCGTCCCTCTCGATCCGTCTCGTGCTTAGTATTTCATCAATGCGATGTGTTATGACGAATGTGATGAGAAGTGTACCACCAGGAGGGCGATGATATGCTTGGTTGATGTGTTATGATGAACGTGATGAGAAGGGTATCGTCAGGAGGGCGATGATATGCTTGGTTGTTTGGTTAATATGTTAAGACGATAACGAAATCCTAGTTTCGTCAAAATACGCATGGGTGCAAGCATGGACATACGCATACGTAAATTAATGCTAATTATGATCTTAAAACACCATGGCCGTGTTTTGTTAGACATATGTGTGTCTGGAGTGGCGATACGATGAATTTTACTCGATCCCGGGATTATGTATTAAAGGGAGGGAAAATTTGGCATTTTGGCCAGACAGCACCGTCGTGTTCGCGACAACCTTCTGACCAGGGAATTATCGATTTCGTGCATCGAACCTTAAACCTAAATGCGTATTTGAGAATACATAACCCATACGCATAGAAACATAACATCAAACGTGCATATACGATCATGTTTGATATGTGGTGGGGTATTTGGGGTTGAAATGAAGTAGAATACACACCAATATATTATATATATCCTTTCGGGAAATGAATGAAAGTGACCTCTAGACGATTAATAAAAAGAAAACGGGGATGTGGAGCATACTTACACTATCTATGCAAACTAATGAAAAAACGAACGAATAAGAAATATCGCATCCTTGAGTTGATAAGGTTGACAATGACGTCCCTTTTGGGATCCGTTGGATCGTTGATCATTTTTCCTGAAATTATTGAGAAGGTCGAACAATGGTGTCCCTTCCTTGTTCCATTGCGATCATTTGTTGCTTCCTTGAATAGCGTTGGTGGCTTGGGCTTGAGTCATTGCACTCCAGTGTTATCCTCTGAGTCATCATCACGGGTGAGAACTTGCTAGGGAGCGATGGGCATCCCCCATCCTCTTGGCATGCATGCACCGGCTTCGACGCCATTGTGGTGGGGCCACGGGTTGCTCTCTGTAGGGAGGCCCCAATTTGTCTCAATGCTGGCATACGATGCCTCATTGAATGCGCACAAGAGGTGCAAGGCAACGCACAGAGTAGGCAGGTGCGAAATCAGAATCTATTGTGTAGCCCGACGGACGATCTGTACTCCGAGTCGGTCATATCCTTGGAGTTGTCACTTTCGAGTCGAGTCATGAACCCTAAATAAATACAAAAGAAAAGAATGACTCTTAAAAGCGAAACGAAGCCATATAAAGCAATGTAAAACGATACTGTTTGATATGGCGTTCATATTTTCCTATATATATAAATGTTTTAGGGACTTTCGGCGGTTCTCATAGCCGTTAGCGGAAGTTCCATGTGATTGGAATATCGTGAAGGAAAGCTCACGGTTATGTTTTTCAATTGCAGGAATGCCCTCAATAGCACCTGAAGGCTCTTAGTGTGAGCTTCCATGCATATAGATGATCTCACATGCTCCGGATATTATAACACATCAGAGGATCTATTTTGTTTAATGGAATATTCGACTTGCAATGCCTCTGCACAAATGTTGTAACTAAACAGGTATTCGAAATTGTAAGTTATGAATGTGGCTACTGTTTCTAGTTTCCTTGACTTCTATACCCCTAAACCCATTCGGTTTATTTGGCCTTGTCACGGACATGATTCGTGACGGCATAACGCTCACGTGTCTTACAGTACGAAAAATCCGGGGGCGTTAGACTCAAGAACATAAGCAATATGAATATTATTATTAATATTAATACTTATTTTGTACATGTCATTACATGAATATCCTTTCCCAACAAAGACACCATTCTTTGTGAGAATCATCTTGTCGGATTCAATAGACACTTTGAATCCCTTCTTATCAAGCAAATCAACAGAAATGAGATTCTTCCTAATCTCGAGTACATACAATACATTAAGAAGAGACAATCTTTTTCCGGAAGTGAAATTGATGTCCACGGTCCCCTTGCCCTTAATCTTGGTAGTAGCATCATTTCCCATAAGCACTTCACCATCCTCTACCTCTTCAAAGATTTGGAACACATCACGGTTCTTGCACACATGAAAGGTAGCATCGGAATCTAGCCATCAAACCGCAACTTCACTTGCAATGTTGATTTCCGAGATCATGGACACAAGACTCCAACCAGTAATCATTGCAACAAGGTGTTCCTCAACTGCATTATTATTGTTAAGATCAACACTTTTGCGGAATTGGCATTCCCTTGTATAGTGACCCGATTTACCACACACATGGCGCAAGTCATGCTTTGTCTTCTCGGAATTCTTGGTTGTTGTCTGGTCTTCTTGATAAACTTTGAGGCTTTCTTCTTAAAGCCCCTATCATTTCTCTTCACATTCAAATGTTTGGAGGAATTAGCCTCCACGTGATGCACATTTGACCCGCTCTATTTGCCTTGACACAAATGAGCCTCTTCCTGTATGCGTTTGTGCTTAGAGGTTCTCCTCTAGGAAGCTATCTTCGGTCTTGTGCATTATCTTCTTGGCATAGCTTTTCCATGAGGGGGGAGTTTGGCTATGATCACCCCCACTTAGAAAGTATCGGGTAAAGAGATCTTCAATGACTTTAGTTTGTTCACAATGACTTGTAAGGCATATACTTGTTCAAGCAATGGTTTGTTATCAATCATCTCAAAATCTAAATATTTAGCTATTAAATACTTATTAGTACCTTCCTCCTCGGCCTTGTACTTGAACTCCAGCGTCTCCCAAATCTCTCTCATGGATTTGGCATCTGTGAAGAGATCATAAAGACGGTCAGATAGTGTGTTAAGGATGTGACCGTGGCACAACAGCGCGTCCTCCGACCGCGTTTTCCTTTCCTTCCTCAAGTGTTCTATCTCCGCGACATTGGGTTGTTTTCCCTCCTTTGGTACTGGATCATTCGGGATCGGTGGAAGTGTCGGATCAAGGATGTAAATAAATTTTAATGCGGTAAGGAGGAACCGCATCATGTCTTGCCAATGGAAAAAGTTATTCTCATCAAACTTATCGAGTCTCACGAAATACTTGAAAGTTCGTGATTGTATCAAGAATAGTCTAGAGGGAGAGGGGGGGGGTGGGGTTGAATAGGTTGTTCTAAAAATTTCTTCTACTAAAACTATCTATGCAGCGAAAAATGATAATTTGAGCAAATCAGATCCGATGGGCAGCTCTGATCTCAATCAGACAATCACACTCACAGATCCAACAAACGATGATCAACCCTTGAAACTAATCAACAATCTAACAATTAAGCATATTACTGATCTAAAGATGATGGTTGATCAAGAATCTTCGTGCAATTCAACTGTTAAATAGATAATCTTGGAATGTACAATTTATCCTATCAAATAACAGTGACCTAATCAAGATTCTAATTATCAAATTCTTGATTTCGATCAGACAAGCGAGTGATCTAGGAATGAATCAACGAAGAAGAAAGCTGACATGAAAAACACATAATTTATAGTGGTTCAGACTCAAATCAGTGTTAACTAACTGATTTGAACTTAATCCACTTTTTCTCTTGTTAGCAGTATACTAACCACGAAGGGAATCCACTAGATCACCTCGGATCACAGTTTAAGAGATTGAGTTTTTAGGATCACTCAATAATCTTTACACACAATCAGATTTCGACAAATCTATCACCAATCGATCCCCACAGGATCCACCAAACAATCTCAACAGATTGCTAAAAGGAACACACTCACAGAGAATGAAGACTAGCAACAATAACCGCCTTCATCTTGATGTTCTTGAGAAAAACTAATTCTTGATGAACACTTGAGAGTTTTCATGATGAGGAGAGAAAGAGAGGGAGAGGGAACTTTTGAGTAGTTTGATTCCAAGATGTGAATGCAGAAGTGTTTCCTTTCGTGTGTTTCTCCTTGTAGTCTTATGCCTTATGTAGGCAAGGCTTGAGGCTTGCTCTCCAATCAATCCGCAAACTCCTTTTTCAAGAAGTCAATGACGTGCCCTCTTTAATTCTGATCAAAGTCTTTAATAGTAGATAAACGTCTGAATAGATAACTCCGGAAGACTAATCCAACCCATCTGATCTGTCGCTAACAATCTATAGACTTTCTTGAACTAATCTGAAAACTGATCTTATTACAACTGAGTTGATACTCACAAGCCCACTCATTTAGACAAGACCATTTCAAAACCCAAAGATTTATCTGTGCCAGACCACCTACTCTATCCAGAGTTTCCACTGAAGACTTATTTGACCTTTACACGGCCGTTCTATCCAGAACTTTTACTGTTTTGATTGTGTCGGTCTGATACTCAGTGTCTGACAGAGTACCTATTTACTTTAAGCACACTTGATCGCACATGTTAGTAATCCATTGATTCATCAAATCCAGTAAAGTACTTTCAATCTCCCCTTATTTGATAAACTTCAAAGAAAAAACTTAGACAGGTAATATAGATCAGTTTCAGAGTAATATCCAAAAGTGAGTTCTTAACAAAAGATATTTCATTCATAGCATTGAATCAGATCAGAGAAAAAAGACAAGATCAAAAGGAAAAGAATCTACTAAAAAAGAGCAGTCTAAGTCTAACTACCCAAACTCACTTACTCCTCCTTTTTTTATTTGATATTCATTAAGTGTAGGGTGATGTTTTTTCAGGCTTCATAAGTTAAAGTGTTCCAGTATTTTCTTGATCCCTTCTTCAGGTCCTATGATCACCTGCGAAAGATGACCTATGTCATCTTTCAGACTCGATGTTCCAGTTTTGATCTCGACCAAAGAATCTTCAAACGTCTTCACCTTTGTCAAAGTCTTCTGTACCTTGAGCAGAATTTGTTTCAACTTATCTAATGTATCCAGCTAGTGCTTGATCAGAAGGTCGTTGAATGCAACATCCCTCTGTCTGAGATCCTAATGCTCAATTTATATATCATTCACAAATCTATCGATAAAGTCTTCGAACAGCTTCACCTTGGGTTATACTAGAATGGTCAATCTGCTCAGTTTTGCCCTCATATTGTTGTTTGCTTGAAAGATTTGATCTGTCATCTTTGCTTCTTTTATGTTCATGTGTACTGTAGCTGACTTCACAATCTCCTTGACAGACTCGACTATTTCTCTCATTTTTGCCTCCACCAGACTCTCAATGAACCCTTTCAGTTCATCTGAGATTCCTATGATTGGTATAATCTGTTTGCCCTTGTTTGCTGGCTGGCGAGCCAGTCTGCTGCTGCTGGTGCTGTTGTTGTTGTTGTTGTTGTCTCTCTGGTGATGGTGGTGGTGTTCTCTGTCTTGCATCTGATGGTGGTGGCGTTTGTATTGAAGTTCCCCTTTGAGATCTGAACTACTCTATAATGTCATCCTTAGTCGGATCAGCAAAGTAGTTTTCTTCTTCTTCATCGCCCACACTCTCATGTTCAACTCCTGCCTGTCTTGGCTGAGTAGATGACGAAGGTTGCTGTCCCTCACTCTTTGGCTTGGCTAGATACTTTAATTCATACTGAGAGGTCAGTATCTCCTTGACTTCTTTATTCAGCTCGTGCAACCTCGTCTCTGCTACTTGACAAACGAACCTCCAGGCTTCAGGTGAGTACTCTGTTTCACAACCTTCCTGTATCTTCTCTATTGGAATGTCTGTTCCAATCGCTCCGATTAATCTAAATCCCCATCTGACACATTTCCCAGTGTCGTCATGGAACGTTTCACTTGCCAGGCTTTGTTGAAGCTGCCCATTTGGCATTCCCATCTGTTCATAAACATATGCAGGAGCTTTTTCAGCTCTTCTGGCATTGTCTGTTTCCAGCGTCCTTGTTGATGTCTAATAATATTAAGCAGACTGTCTTGATGGAGTCTGATTGGCTGTCGTCTGAGCTCTCTGGGAAGTTGTCTGTGGGTCACCTATTCCCTAGAGGTCTGAGTGCGTTTAGCACGTCTGATCAGAGAGACATAATCTTAATTATCAGACTTCTCTTCTTGTTCTTCTACTAGAGCCAAAGGTGCCGTCTGAGTGGCGGATGACCCAGCCATGTCTGTCCTCCTTTTCTTTTGTTGAGGCTTTGTTGGGGCAGGGTCTGAGGTTTCCCTTGTCTCTGGCTTCTTGAATGGGATGAATTTATCTTCAGATAAGGGAGTACCAGATACCCCTTCAACAGATTTTGTCCTTTTTAGAAAGACGCTCAGAATCCTCCCAAAACACCTTTTGTGGGCAGGATGCTTTCCAATATCTTCAATATGCTTCATCAGGAGACCCATTAGAATAGTTGCCTAGTCAACTTTGGACTTGATGATGATGGCACACATCAACTTCATATGAGCTGTGGAGACTTGGTCTGTAGATGTCCCTTGACTTATGAAGCACTTCTTGATGATCAGAGCAAGAGTCCCATACTCATCTAAAAAATTCTTCGTCAGAATATTTCCTAAAGGAATGGTTACATCCCCCATCATCTTTTTCCAGCCTTCGTACATCACTCTATTTGAGATCTCCATGGCGTCTGATGCATTGAGCCCGAAGGTGACACGCAAAGTATTCGTGTCAATCTTATAGACCTTCCCTCTGACCGTTGTACTGAATTCTGGTGTCACGCTGCCTTGTAGAACAACGTTCTGAATCGTATCCTTCACATGTTCATAGAAGATTTCGGACATCGCTCTGAGAATGTCCTCCAAGCCAGCAAAAAGAAGTAAATCCAGTATCCTTGAGTACTGGGGGTATACGATTCTCAAAGCAGCGAAGTTTAGTGCCAGACCAATATAGAAGCGCACGGTGTTTTTCTGTTTCTTAGATCTTGTTGGTGCCATTTTTTGTTATTTATTTTGAGAGAGAGAGAGAGAGAGAGCGATTTAGGGTTTGTCTGCAGGTGAGGATTTGAGAGTTTGAAAGTGTAAAGGTTTAATTCTATTTTTCCAATCTCCTTATATAGTCCCTAAAAGCAATCAATTAGATTAGATTTGTAAACACTCAAAGAATTTCAGTTGTTTGAAATTCTGACAGGCGAGATATAGAAGCTTGTCTCTTTTTCATAAAGTCGCTCATTATGGCAGACTTTATGATAGGTTTTGGGGTGGTACATGCTTTTGGTCATAATGGGCAGTCTTTTCAATCACTAAACTCTTCAACCCCCCACTCACATCGCATGCAATCTTTTTGATTAATTCAATTACACTTAACCCTAAACACACTCAATCAAACTCATTCATACTTCATCACTGAACACAAACACTAAATCAATTTGTCTTCAGATTTACTAATTCCATGAATTCATCTTTCAATACGAATTAAGTTTAATCATGCATTAACCAACCAGAAATAATCAGTCAGATTTCTCCCCTTCAATCAATGCAGTCAGATAATTCAAAAGGATTCAAGCACTTATGCAATTTGAAATATAAGTTGTAATAGATGTTATCCATATACAGTCAGCACTCGTCTGCAGGTGAATTTGTTCAGACCTGATGAATATGTAAGATCTTCAGATGAGTTCTCATTAGATGAGCTCCCATCAGAGTCGTTGACTTCTTCTGATCTGCACACACTTAGAGAAACCAGATTAGTCATCTAGAATGTTTAAACCCAGTTTTTCACAAATAAGACTAAATCTTTTTTCATCTAAGGGTTTATCTTGGATTTCCACTGGTTGAAAAGGATTACTGCAGTAAGGTGTAAGAGACAGTAAGGCTAAGAACAATAAGGGGTCCAGATGAAAAAAAGAATCACGTAGGACTCTGTGTACAGTTCATTATCCTTTCAGTGTCAAGAATAGGAGTCACGAGTTTTGACTAGATGGTTCTAGGATGGCATGAAAGCGATAGTTCAAAGAAATGACGACTCTAATAACGGTTATAATTTTGCCTATAAATACAAAGGGTGATGCCCGAGATTGGAAGAGATTCTGAACCCATGAATCTCCATTGCTCAAAACTGAATACTCGTGTAGTAAGACTCTTCGTGTTCAACAAACAAGATCAAGAACCTGATTCAAGTCCTGTAGAGGAGAAGAAAAGTTCTTGAGTTTTGGTTTGTATTGTCATTTACATAGTATAAAATGACAGGTTGATTGTGAGAAAAAACAATCACACTTAGTGCTATCCACTTGATTTATCACATTGATGATCAAGGGAAGACTAGAGTAAGGGATATAGCCGTATCTTTGCTAAATTACCTAATCAGTATTTTTGCTTTCAGTACATATAACCATACTGTTAATCAATTTTGACTTAGAACAAAACTAAAAGAAACCAACATTACTCTAATAAGGTTTTGTATTACTGTAGTATCCTCTGAACAACTCTACTGTCAATCTAATTTTGATTAGATTGTAAGTTTTGCG
>JAOVYX010003737.1:0-10779 GCA_035668315.1 Drosera spatulata
TTTGCAGGGACCCGAGGTTGTGGCAGGGTGTAGCCCCCCTTGGCAACACCGGTGCTGGACATTTGCTTGCAGGGACCCACGCGACGACGTATGAGACGATCGTTGGTTGGGACTGGATAAGAGTTACTGTGGATTGGTGTGATATGGCTATTGGACTGATTTTTAAAGGCGTAAGATTACGGGTGACGAATTAAAAAAAAAAAGAATTCAAAGGGAAAGGAATAAAAAAGGGTTAATGAGACTAATGAGGTTTTAATATACTGTCAGACGACAGCTATACAGGCTAGGGTCCTAGCATGTGCAGTTGGTCGCTGACAGTACCCGGGGTCTACTGAGCGAGTTTTTGCTCACGGGTTTTCTTTTGTTTTTGGTGTTGTTTTCTTATGGCTAGGTACTGTTGGAGATGAGGAAGCCTCAGAGTAGGCGTTGACTGATGATGGTTCCTTTCTATTTCTGTGTTGAGAATCCTGGTGTGTAATAATTGAACCTTAGGGTCAAACAATGTTTATTGTAATAATGGATTCTTGTATATATTTGATTTGATCACGGACTTGGACTATGTTAACATGTACTATGGATTGCATGGTTATGTAATAATGGACGGTTTATGCTTCCTTTTATGTGTCTATCGTAGACTCTTTATATAGTTTGCTTTGTTATGGATAAACATCTGTAACGGCAGTGACGTCACGCATCCATAATTAATAAAAAATATCGTGACGTTACAAGTTTAGTTTAGTGCAGATTGCTTTCAAGTGCAGTACTGAATGTTATGAGTAAACCTTATCGGTAATGAGTAGGTTGGCGAATGGCACACTTCGGATTTGGGCAAGGCAAGCAAGTCATGCTTTTCCAGTTGCGATATCGAAGTTGATTGAAATTTGCGGGATCGCCATGTATCGGGATTTTTCTCATGACAATAACTCCGAACGATGCCATCAGGTCGAGAAGCATGTGCATATGGCATTGGCCATGGACCACTCTTTGCTGTTATGTCATGCGAGACGTTCAGAGAAAAGTACTCCGAAATGTTCTTTGGATTGACGGATAGATTCACGTGCTTTTATAATTGGATAGATGACTTTTTAACCTGGCTATAAACTTAACTGATAAGATTGATTATGTTATGTGCATATTTTTCAAAGGAAGACGATCAGCTGTCACTGACTTTAGGTTAAGAACAGGTTTACGCTACAATGTGACTTTTAACCTGGATCGTTTGCATCAGGAGGCTGATACACTAATTTTAATTATGGAATCTTGAAATCACCATAAATGATTCTGATTTTTATATTTTTTTTGGTCAAAATGATTCGGATTTTGTACCGAGTCCAAGATGTACGAGCTGCCTAGCTGGTAGTGGTACTCTGCTGTTTTTATGTACTTCAGCTGCAGGATTGGTACAACTGCTTTGCTCGCATGAATAACTCTGTTGCTTGTCAGCATATACACAAACTCCTGAATAGTTCTATTATCGAGGAATAACTCTGCTCGTCTCATAATGCCGGTTAGGCTTGAATATTTTATTATTTTACTCTACAATTGTTATGTGGGATTTGATGATTCTAGATTGATAATTGGATTTATCACCAACTCATTCTTGATATAATTGTCTTATATTTCCTCAGTTACATAATATATATAACTGAGTGTCACGTGGATAAAAAAATTCACGATATTACGAATGCTTCACGAGATAATCAAATGATATTTTTTTTATAAATTTATCATGAAACATTAAAAATAATGTAAGATACAAGCTATAGTTTTACGTGGAAATAAAATTAATATCATATCATTTATATATAAAAAATAATCCATCAAAATACGTAATTAATAATATGATGATTACTGAATAATGTTATTTATATTATGAAAAAGAAGAGTACTAACTAGCTATCTATGACATTGATCCGAAATATAAATTTAATGTCCATTCCTCTACAAATGTGACACTTATGGTAAACGACTACAACCAATTTGCTAAGCCAATTAAGTGGAAGGAATAATCAGAATTCGTTGGTCTAATGGGATGAGCAAAACCTTGACAGTGCAATTCTGTGGGTGCGAAGAGATTTTGTGGTACGAGGAAGGGTACAGATTAGATTATTTCGCCGATCCGAGAACCTACGATAGACCCTACCCTACCGGATAACATTCTCTTCCTTCTCTTTATCTTTCTCTTATCTTTCTCTTCCCTATCACGTGCATCACATTAGGGCCCCTCATGTCAGGATTGGATGTGGCTTTGGTGCGTGCGGGACCCACCTGGCTTGACTTGAACGGATAAGTACACGTTCTTTTTCCGGAATTTCAAAAGTAGCCTCTAAAGTTTGAATCGAATATTGAATGGACTATGGAGTAAGCCTCCAAAGTTTGAATCGAATATTGAATGGACTATGGAGTAAATAATATTGATAGAGCTTCTGATCTCATACTCCTTTTTTTTGTTAAAACCATAGCCTAATTCTGATTTCGTTGCACTCGGGTGATATTTCTGGGTTTGTGAGTCCAGATATTTATGAGGTGAAATTCTGGTTGTTGGGTCTTGGTCCTGACATTATAAATTTGTACAGACCAGAAATATAAAGTTTGGTTAATTGGATCCGAGATGATGACACTCGGAAACATTCTCTGATGATGCCTAAGTCAATACATGAAAATTTAACAACTGAGTAGTTTCCTAAGAATCTTAGTTTTTGGGTGATTAATGAGTGTATCTATAATATATTATTCATCTTTTGTGTGGTGGATATTTGTCATTTTTTTAATTTCCAAAGGACGTACTAACCTATGAGATGCTTTGTGACATTTTCTTATAGATCTCTCTGCTTAATAATATTGGGTCTTTGATTGAACTTTTCACCCACGGGATTCGTATTCATTTATCCCAACATAATCCAAAGTTATAATTTGGCAATCAGGCTTTGTTTAATCATAGTTTGAAGCATGTAAGAGGATTCACATGAGAATTTTTATATTAAAAGCTCTATTTTAATTTAATTTTTCATCGTTCATTCTCCACATATACCCTATTTTCTCAAAATTTTTACAATATTTTGATTTGGCATAAGGTCTTAGGATTTATGTTGAATTTGATATATTTTATGAATCTTTTCCACTTTGTATCTGTTATGTTCTTGGGGGTTCCTTTTCGGAGACGCTTTATAGGGAAATCAAAGATTGATAATCGAGATTTGAATATCGAATCTAGAGATCGAGATTGGGACACGACAAGGGTTGCGATGGAACTTTGATGATTCGTCATCAAGTTTATTTATTTCTAGTCTTCCCATCATGTTTTCTCCTTTAGTCGTGTTGTTTGTATCCTTTGTCATGAACTAATTTCTATGCAGGCAACTTGTTGCAAAGATTCGGTTTTAATCAATTCCATCCTATTTAAATTTATTTTGCTAGTTAAGTATTAGTTATTGTGTTTATTGTTTTCGAATGCTTGATCATCAATTGTATGAATTGTGAGTTTTGTTGATTCTGGGCGGATACACGAGACTTAGATCGTAATAATAAATACCATAGATTGAATGCGAGCTAGAGATATCGTTTGCGTGGCTTTTTTAATGGCAAAAAAAATAAAAATAATAATGTTCTTGTTACATATTAATTGATTGAATTCACATAAAGATACGTTGGATTGACGATTGATAGATTTTTCGTAGACTTTGAGAGAACAATTAAATTAGAGGGAGCTACCACTAAGTTCCAAAAATCAAACTTATATATCAATAAGTCATAGCTAATTTTTTTTTTTATCAATAAGTTTTCAAATTCAATTCATGGTCTTATTTGCCCCCACTTAAAATAAGAAAATAAATTATCACAACCCATTAGAAATTACAATCATAATCTCAAATCCTAAATCTAACCGTCGTCACTACTATAATAATCACTGTCGTTCGTGCCTCCTCTACCTATCATCGTTACTTTCGTCTCTGGAACAAACAAAGCGCGTGTGTATAATATAGTCTGTTGTTTCACCTATCATACTACTGAAAAATAAAAATAAAAATTTGCGACCGGTCGGTTGCAAACTAAACTTAGCGAATGAAACCAAAACCGTCGCAAAATTGACGACCCAAACGGTTGCTAAATAACATAGGTCGCTAATTAACGGGTTTAGTCTTCTCCTTCCTTCTCCTTTTCCCCAAACACTCGACGATGATCTTTACCAACACCAACGACGTCCCCTCACCACCCATCACCTCTACCACCCTTTCCCCATCACCACCACCGCGACCGCCCCTTCCCCATCAACCCCACCGAGACCTCCCATCTCCACCACCTGATGTGTGTGTAAACACGTATTTTATGTATGTTAAACCTATTGTTTTGTCGTATTTGAGTTCTTTATTTCATGATTTTAGTTTACTTTATGTTTTTGGACATGGATATTGCTGCTTGCGTGTTTTCATTATAAATTTAATTGAGAAGAGCAACTTTTGGCAACTAATGAATTGGACGAGAAAAGCTTGAAGATGATTGTGGTGAAGTGTGATAATTTGACGATCGTTCATGTTGATTTCGATGATTTCTGGTGATACTCACATGCATTGGATGATGGTGTTAACATTCAAAGACGTTTGGAGATATTTTAGAGCTAAACTGATGCTTTTGAGGCTTATTTGAGCTAGCATAATCCATACAAGTTAAACGACGCCTAGATGATGATTATTTGAATTGTTTTATGATAATATAAGGGCTACATAAGGTATGCCATCGATCAAGACGGAATTCGGAGTGAAAAAAATGATGTTTTTGGTGATTTTCTGGACTATAACGACCGTTACATCCCATGTAACGACCGTTACAGTAATAAAACATGAAGATTTCAGCAACTATAACGACCTGTAACGGTCATTACACAGGTCAACATGCAAGATTCAGTTTGTTTCTTCAAATTTCGAATTGTTTTTGGATTTTTTTATAAATACCCGTGTATTTTCTTCATTTTAAGAGAGATTAGGGTTGTTTTCCAGGTTGTCCTCTCAAAATCCTAGTTTAGATTTTCGTTTTTCTAACTTTTGGAGATCAGATCTTGGTGTAACGCTTTGGATCTCTTCAATTTGTCATCGTATTTTCTTCTTCAACGCTGTATTATCCTTCTTTTTCTGTTTGTCTACAGTTGTGCTTGTGATGATGCGTGTAATGATGATGTATGTGATGATAATTGATATAGTGAGTGAGTAATTATATAGTAGGGATAGATTAATGAAATTCTACCTAATACGGATCATGAAATAGAACACCAAAACCAGTTTCGTGTGTTAAAATTGATTCATGAAATCCAACCTTAATCCATTATATGTTATGAAATCAAATAGGTTATATTGGCAAATAACAATTCATGATTTAAGCTCATAGTCATGATGTTATGATTGATTGCATGTGAACATGATTGTTTATGCTCATTGTTATTAATGTTCATGTTTGGTTTATTCTCTTGCTTTGATTCAATTTATTTCCTTTTACCATATACGTCCTTATCGGTATGTTAAGGACAGATAGATTAGGTTAATTATACAAGCTCATTGGTAATTTACAATCTGCGAATGTGATACTTTATGCCCAAAGGTATCATGGTCAAAACCTATCTAAATTACGAATCTATATGATATGCACTCATGATTAATCCTAAAAAGGTAGAACGTAATTAGTCGACCTCCCTACCTTTTTGTCACATAAGAAAACACGTCAATCCATTACTTCCATAAGTTTAGATTATTTTAGTTTATATTCAGTCATTTAATTAGTAAAAAACAAAAAAAACAAAACAAAACCCCCGAAATCTTAATTTTCATATTTATAATAGTTCATTATAATGACTAAAAAAGAAGAATAAATAATATTGCGACCGTCCCTGTGGGTTTGACCTTACTTCAACTACTACATTATTTTAAATAGTTTTAGAGTGAAAGTGAGTGCATATAAATTTTTATTTGACGTGTCTGCGACATCACGCATCACCACCATCTCCCTCACCTTCGGTGACTTCCGACATTTTTCGGCCAGTAACGGGTGAGCACGGACAGGTCTCCCGTAGCAAGAAAATTGAGTCGCCGCCCTCAAAACTTAGCCCTAATTTCTTCCCCGAGGTATAATTTCTAAACCCTAAATCTTTTAATTGATTTGATTTTAATTTCCTTTAGTTTGCCACTTGATTTATTATTTGGTTGGGTGATGAATTTTGGGTTGATTATGGTTGTTTTGATGAATTTGGTTGGTTTGAGGAATTTGGGTGATGGTTGATTTGGTTTGGATTTCATAAGTTGGTTGGTTGGTTTAGGGCATTTTGGTGATGGTTTGGGGCATTTGGGTGGTTGTTGATTTGGGTTGGATTTGATAAGTTGGTTGGTTGGTTTGGGGCATTTTGGTGATGGTTTGGGGCATTTGGGTGGTGGTTGATTTGGTTTGGATTTGATAAGTTGGTTGGTTTAGGACGTTTAGGCGATGGTTTGATGATTGTTTGGGTAATGGTTTGGATTTGATTTGAGTGATGGTTCGACAAATGGTTTGGATAAGTTGCCGATTTGTTTGGATTGCTATTGATTTTTTTTTTCAATTTAAAAATAATAGAATATATCTAATACTTTTTGCTTGAATTGGATAAGCTCAATTGTTGCATAAAAGTTACTTTTGAAAAAAAGGATGAAGACTAAAATGCCTAAGTATGAACTTGTTCATCTAGTGAAGGTATAGTTTAAGTAGTGATTTTTTAATAAAATGCCTAAAATAAAAAAGGTCAATTTGATGGATCTTGGATTAAAAAATATAGTGAAGGTGTAGTTTTTATAGTGTTTTAGTTCTCATTAAAAATAATAATCCCTCTTGGATATTGATGACAGTGATGGATTTGGATTTATCATGGATGTATGATAGAGCTTCAAGGTATGAATGGCTAGTTGACGGATTTTTCAATGAAAAGTATGCTTGGAATGTCGACAAATTTATAAACTTTGTACTTCAACATCAACGTTTCAACCCTTCTGATACTTGTAATGTCCATGTGTGAAGTGTTAGAATAAGGATTATCAATTCATAAGGGTGCATTTGTAACAGTCAGGGTTTTTGTCCGAATACTGGATCTGTAATTTTCATGGTGAGATTGAAGAGGGTGAATCATCGAGAATCCTCGAGGTGAATCCCTATGAGAACAGGATGTCGGATGGTTTTGGGGCTGTTAACTTCAAGAGCATGGTAGGGAATAGGAATGATTTCGGGGACAATCCGTCGTCTTCTTTTGGAGAGTTCTTTGACATATTGAATGCAGCATGGGAGCCGTTGTATCCCGATTATAAACTCTCTCAACTGGAGGCTGCATCTAGGTTGTTCAACATCAAATGTGAGTACAACATGTCTCACATAGCGACGGACGTCATTTGCAGCTCTGTTGAAAGATAAATGTCTGGTAGACAACGTTATGACGAACACGTTGTACTCGACATTTGACTTCCTATTCAGAAGATTGATGTTTGTCCCCATGGCTGTATGTTGTTTTGGAAGGGGGGATGTTAGCTTGGAGTCATGTTCCGTTTGCGGGGCATCTCGATACAAGAAAAAGCAGAGCGGCAAGAAATGGGTGGCTCTAAAAGTATTGAGATATTTTCCTATAACTTCAAGGCTTCAATGGTTGTATGCAATCAAGAGCATTGCAGAGGCGATGTCTTGGCACTCCACCAAGTACAATGTTGAAGATCTGATGATGCATCCACCAAGCAGTGAAGCTTGGAAGCATTTGGATTCAGAGTTTCCCTTAAGTTCTTTAGAACCGAGAAATATTTGCTTGGGATTACTTACAGATGGATTTGCTCCTTTTGGTAAGTTCGGATCCGAGTGCTCGTGTTGGCCTATGATATTGACTCCATATAATATTTTCTCCTGGCTTGTGCATGAAGAAGGAGTACATGATACTATCCAAGACCATTTCTAAGCCAAAAATTCCAAAAGGAAATCCAGATGTATACTTGCAGTCTTTGATTGATGAGTTGACGCATCTGTGGAGGTTTGGTGAGGAGACATATGATGTTCATCGGGGGCATATATTTCATATGAGGGTTGCGTTGTTATGGACCGTCAGTGATTTTCTAGCTCACACAATGCTATCGGGAAGGAGCATAGCTGGAAGTGTTAGTTTCATATATTTCATGCTATCAGTAATTTTCAGTGTAGTGCAGCAGAATATTTAATCAGAGTACATTGTTAATCCTTACAGACTGCAGAATCTCTACTACAGAGACTTAAGCTTTGAAAGCTTGTCTCTTTGTGTTGTTCAAATTATTTCTAACAGTTCTAATATGCAAAATAAAATAACGCAAGATAAGAACACGGGATTTTATACTGGTTCAGACACCCGTTGTCAACTGATAATCGAGAGCTTAGTCCAGTCTTCCCTTTGTGACCATTATAGTCAATCTAAGAAGTGAGTTCACTATCTTCTTGGTTTTTGCTTACAAGACAACCCTTTCACAAGTTTACAACTTGCCAAAGGCAAATAAACTAGACCCTTGCACAGATCCTTCACTGGACTCTGCTGTAGCTTTGTTCTTCAATGCAGACTAGTGAACTCCTTTCTTCCTATTTTTTCAATTCAGCTCACTTGACAGCTTTGAATTCAGATTTCTCATATGTTCTTGTACGTTCAATCGTTTATCAATAACTCTGTTCTCTGAGCTTCTTTGATTCTCTTTTATAGGTTGAGGGAATAAACCTGTGATTGTACTTGACCTGATGTTGATAGCTTGTCTGTTAGCAACACACGCGACCCCTACACTGATGTTGATAGATCAGTTTCATTCTGAGTCTCATACAGTTTCTCCATATCTCAAATCATCAAATTGATCAATCCTTTGATCCTTGTCCAACTTAAGCAGCCATCTCTGCTACACTCAGTCTGCTGCAACTTAGTATGCACTCAGTATCGTTGAGACCTCGTATGCACCCGGTCACTGTTGTAACTTCGTATGCACTCAGCACTGCTGCAACCTTTTCTGCATTACTATGTTGGCCCTTGTCAACAAGATTGATCCTAGATCATGAAGCATTTGCAGGTCTTTTTCTATCCATGCATGTCTTACCTGCCTTGTTGAAATCTTCAATAGTAGTCTGCATCTGGAGGCACACAATGCTCTCCATCTGTGGCCGTCTGCTATTCCGCATCAAATTTATACTGCAGATTACTAACCTGATTCCTAGCCTAAGCACAGTAACTACATCATGGTTAATACCTCTAAGCTTTGTTCATCAATTTATTTACAAATGAAGGGATTACACATTCCTATTAGGAAGATTAGCATGTCTTTATTGTATGGAGCATACCAAGTCCTTGACTTTGAAAAACAGGAGAAAAAAGTCATGATTTGACTGTCATCGTAGGTTTTCACCTTACGATCATCCTTTCCGATCTAATAGAATTGTCTTTTCGAAGAATCGGAGTAATTATGATGATCCAGCTCAATGAATGATTGATGCTCAACACAAAGATGTATCTTTTCAAGAAAATACTAATGATACAGCAGTCTCACTAATGTCCCCTGAGGATGACGACGATGAAGCTGTGATGAAAGAAGAAGAGGATGAGAATGAAGAGGTTGTTGAAGAGAATGAGGATAAAGATCTTATAGAAGAAGAGGAAGAGACGGAGGATGATGAGCTAAGTGATTGATTTGTTCTGTTAGACAATTCAAGTTTTATTTGTACATCTCATTAGTAATTATGTTAGATCCCAATTTACAAATTAATGATAAGTCATTAATAATTTTGCATTTATATTACTTCTCGTACGAGCATTTATAAATATTGCATATATGTTGTTCTATTCTTGCATGTGTCTGCAAGAAAGTTTCTTAGGAGATCGAGTTCGGCTACTACTGGCAGAGGTGGTAGACATGGTAGAGGCGAGGCCGAGGTAAGAAATCAATTTGTTAATTTTGCAAAGTTTTCATAAATTTTCTACCATAAGTGTATCTCCTTTGTTTTTAGGTATATTAATATATATATTTACATACACACAATTAAAAAAAAAAAATATAGGTAGAAGAGCTAGTGTATCACACATTGGATTCCACGATATAGGGACGACTTTCCCGCGTGATGAGGATGAGTTCCTCTCGAGGAGGATTAGCCTATATCTGATCTCTCATCTGCTCTTCCTCGTCCCTCCATATCACCTGCTCCTCGTCCGTCTGTATCAACAGCTCCCCATCCGTCTATATCACCAGCTGCTCGATCATGTGTTGTCATCATATTCATCTATTCATGGAGTTGAGACTGAGTACATTGGGGGTGGGCAGTTATGACAGGTGTTAGATCCAGATGGACTATGTTATGTTTAGTTTAAATTTTAAAAAGCATTATAATTTAGCTTCTATTTTTTAAATTCAAATATCTATATTTTTTTATTCAATAATTATTATATTTTATGTGTTTCAGATTTGATCATCATAGCGTCGTGTCAAGTAGCTTCGTCCCCTTTGAGAGCTATTATTAGGGGGCATGGACATGTTGGAGGTGCCTGATTGGGTTAGGCAGAGGATGTGGGATTTTTTTCGAGTAAGTATAACATCTCTTTTTATTATTTTAAAAATTGATTTTAGTTTGTTCATATTTTTATTGAATATCTAGTTTCTTTAAAAAAAATGCGTGTTGGATCTTTAATGGTAGAGGCCTGAGCTCACAGAGCGTGTGAGGGCGGAGTTGGAGGCGACAAGGAGGAAGAGGACGAATGACATCTTGTACAATGGGAGACAAACCGTTCAGAATTGGGGG
>JAOVYX010003738.1:0-10779 GCA_035668315.1 Drosera spatulata
ACTTATCCTGTTGTCTTCGATCCTGTCTCCCTCTGATGAATAGCGCATCATCAGAGCTTGAGGGCCTTGACGATTCCGAGAGCCGGTGTCTCAGCTGGCTACTGGTCAAAGACGTCTTAACATCTTCTAGTGACAAAAAATCCCTATTATGAATTATAGTAGTCACAAATGCCTCATAGCTACTAGGGAGAGAACACAACAGAATGACCGCCTCCTCTTCATCGTCGATGGTGACTCCAACATTTTTCAGACCAACAAGGATAGTCTGAAACTCTGTCAAGTGCTTTTCTAGTGAGGTAGTCAATTCTTTCATTTTGAAAGAATGGAGACGCTGTCTCATGTACAAATGAGAAGCAACAGATTTGCTCATGTACAAGTTGAATAGTTTATCCCAAAGAGCGTTGGCAGATTTTTTTTCTCCAGGACGTTCTGAAGAGCGTCGTCAGAAAGACAACAGCTGTAAAGCCGTACGTGCCTTCTTATCCATCTTCATTTTATGTTCATCTTTCATTTCTGTCGGTAACTTATCAACCCCTTCCAGAACCTCTTCGATTCTTTCTTGGGTTAATAGGGTAACGACTTTGACTCTTCAAAGTCCAAAATTGTTTGTGCCATCGAATTTTTTCACATCAAATTTCATAGGCGCCATTGCACTGAAATGTTTTTTCCCGAAACACTTTTCACGCCGGAAACACTGTTCCTGCCGCAGTACTGTTCACCAGAATACTCTGTAAACAGTGACTATGTCTATATACTGTTCATGACGCTGTGCAGTATTGTTTGAATACTGTCCCAACACTGTTCACCCGAGGGAAAAATTAATTTTTGTGGAAAAAAGTACACGAAAAACTGACCCGCAAGAAATATAACTTAAATCTCAAGCTTAACAACGTTCGTTCCCAAGCCTACGTGAGCAAACCCGGTGTAGAAAATAAGGATTGAAACGTTCCAAGCTCTGATACCAGTTTGTTACGAACGAGTCTGTTAATTATAAACACAAACAAGAACAAATTGCGGGAAAAACCACGGACGGTCGCCAACGATGAAAAATCCACTAACCAAATGAGGAAATGCAAAAGGAGCTACACCCAAAATATTGAGAATCTCACAATATGGGATAGAGATAATTTGTTTTTGTGAGTATATATGAATAGTGTTTCTCTCATTTTCCCCTCTTTTTTCCTGCCTCCTTTCTCCACTAATCCTCCTCACCAAACACCTCTCTGCATTCCCCTTTTGCTCTATGCATCTCCTCCCTGCCTCTCCTCTCTTCTTATACCAAGAAAAGACATGGACAAGCCACGGACATCACAAGCAGAGCCACGCGGGGAACTCCACGTGGAGAGAACGCGGGAAAGAGAAGTCACGCGGATCAGATTTGAGGCACCACCGTCAACAAGAATAAAGGATAGACCTGATCAATTATAGCCTATCTGCATATGAAAGCATTCGAGCTGACCACGAGGTGATTCTCTTGGTCGTCTTCTCAATAAGAGGAGAGTACTATTGTATGCTCAATTTCTTCGATGACAAAGGCACATCAAGATATTTAACTAGGAGAATACCACAAGTCATATTCAACAGGACAGCAAGGTTCTCTTTCTCTTCAGCTAGCACACCTCCAAAGAAAACTAGACTCTTACTGGTATTTGTTTCAAGGCTAGAGACAGAAGAAAAGTGATCCAGCCTTGCCTTGACATACTTCAAAGAAGTGACATCCGCATGACAAAATAGCATAAGGTCATCAGCAAAGTTCACATTGATGATGCTTAGCTTGCTACATATGGGATGAAAACTAAAGTCAGATATCTTATTGATATGCTTCATAGTTTTAGACAAATATTCCATGGCTAGAACGAATATATATGGCGACATAGGATCACCTTGACGAACCCCTCTTTTTCTATGAAAGAAGCCATCATATTCACCATTGAAATTAATAGTGTACCAAATATTTGAAACACAGGTCTTAATCTAGTTCCTGAATTTAATAGGGAATAACAGCTTGCACAGCATCACCTCTAAAAAATCCCAATGAATCATATCATAGGCTTTCCGTAGATCGATCTTGATCAAGCATCTGGGAGATATACCTTTCCTGTCATAACCATAGAGCAGGTCTTGTCAAAGAAGCACATTGTCGATTATGGATCTCTCAGGCACAAAGGTACTTTGAGACCAATCGACCACATAAGGCAAAACATCTTTCAAGCGCTTACAAATCATCTTAGGGATGATCTTATAAAGGGTAGAACAACAAGCTATAGGTCGATAATCACTTGCATATGTGGGGGAGTCCCCTTTGCCAATAAGGTGCAGAACGGTAACACATATATTCTTTAATAAGCATCCAGAATCAAAGAAACCAAGAATAGCATCTGTTACATCAATGCCAATGATAGACCAACAATGCTTTAAAAAGGCAAAAGTAAAGCCATCCAAGCCTGGAGATTTGTCATCATCAAGTGACCAAAAAGCATCTTTAACATCATCTAGACTGAAGGGAGAATCGAGAAATAACTGATGATTAGGAGCCAAGAGAGGTCCTTCATTTATGATGTTATCCTGCACCAATGCTTTCCGAGGAGAAGCAGTACCCATTATGCCAATGAAATAAGAGAGTAACTCATCTCTAATCTGTACGGGTTCAGTTAATCGCACATTCGAAATAGTGTTAAGGCTCATAATCAAGGATCTTCTTCTTTTACTTCGAATGAGACTATGGAAGTACTTGGTATTACGATCAGTCAAATTTAGCCAATTCTCCTTGGCTAATTGCTTAAGATAAGCATGTTCAGCAGCAAGAAGGTCCTTATAAGCTTTCAAGGCCAGCTCCACCTACAACTTCTGCTCAGAAAAATATGAATCTCTTAGAGCTTTCTGCTTATTTAAGAGGTCCTGCTCCTGTTCAAGTACCCTCTCAGAAATTTGTTAATAATGTCCTCTATGAAGAATACATAACTTCTGCTTGAGGATTTTCAATTTCTCCGTGACACGAAACATTTTACTACCACGGATTTGAGTATTCCAACTCTCATTTACAAGCTTCAGAAACTCTGGATGCTTAGTCTAGAGATTTAAGAACTTAAAAGGAGATCTAGGATGAGCATCTTTCTTCAGACTTATAACAATAGCAATATGATCAGAAATGCCCTGTTCATAGAAATAAGCCTCAGAAGCATCAAATTTCTCATGCCAGATGTGATTTCCCATATCTCTATCTAATTTAATTCGCATCCAATTGTTTATATCTTGTTGATTAAATCATATGCGCAAACAACCAGAGTAGTTCAGATCCTCAAGGCCACAGTATGATATGCAGTTCAAAAATAGGGACAAGGTGAACTCTCAATACCTGCATACCCTATTTTTTCATGAGAAAAAGATGGGCATTGAAGTTACATATGACAAGCCAAGGAGAGGACATATTCACACTCATTTGCTTCAGTTCCTCCCATAACGCCAAACGTTGAGCACTAGTGTTTAACGCATATATACAAGATAAAAAGAAATGGACACCCAGAGTAGCTGAACTGATATTGCAATGGAGAGACTGCTCAGATCCATCGAGGTACTGGACCTTCCATACATTGGCATCCCAACCAAGCTAGATTCTTCCATTAAGTGCATGGTAATAATTATTCATACATTTCCACTGTCCAAAACATCCTTTCTTTACTTTATTGAAATTGTTACTTTTAACTTTAGTCTCTAAGATGACTATGAGGCTCAGTTTATTACGTGCCACAAAATGCCTAATAGCATTTTGTTTTTTCGGCTTATTCAAACCTCTAATATTCCAAACACCAATCATCAATCGTGAAGAGCTCCATAAGGAGCCACAATATTTATCAACTGCTTCTGAACAGTAGCATCCACAATAACCGCTGCTGATAAATTCAGTTTCTCCAAGTTCTCTAAGGGAGCAAATTTGCTAGGTGAAGCAATAGTAGCACTGGAAGAGGGAATCCCAACAAAAGATCTCTTTGTAATCACAGTCCATTCATTATTCTTATTCATCACTGGAGCAGTCACATTGACTTCTGAAGCAATTGCAGAAGTTTTCTTTGGAAGCCAGACTTTCTTTGTCCGCTCTTTAGTCCAGCAAGCATCGATTTTATGGCCCTATTTATGATATTTCTGACATTTCTTTTGGGATCCATTCAAACAGTACATCCTGCTCAATTCTCATTCCCTCAGGATTAACAAAACTAAAGTGTTCAACAAGATCAAGTTGCGTATTGACATCAACCAGGATTCTAGGATAGGAAATCCGTTCCTTCCTAGCCGTGAGAAGATCAATACATATCGGCCTCCCCACTGTACTTGCTAATTTTTCCAACAAGGTCTTACCCCAGTACTCTAAGCTCAACCCCGAAAATTGAATCGATGTAGGAATTCTCTCCAAACTATCTCCTAGAACAAAAGAAGCAGACCATTCACGAAGCACTAGAGGCTTGGAACTCAGAAACCAACATTGATGAAGAACACGTAGCTTATCCTCCTCAGATGAGAATCTGAAGACAAAATACTCATCATCGTGTAGATTGTTAATTCCCAGTCATAGAAAGACTCAAGAGGGAAGGGGGAATGAATTGAGTATTTCCAAATCTCGAATTTTGTTTAAACAGCTGATCCAGTTCTCTTCCATTCACCTCTCACTTTCTTAAATCCGATCAGCTTCATGTATCCCTCATCAAAGTTGCTAGTCTTATGGGGTTGGCGGTTGTCCTTCAGTTTCACAACGCCATCTTCTTCAATATCTTGGACAACCAAATCCCATAAGGCAAAGCATGGCTCCAGTGATGTTTGACATATAACATGTGATGTATCATTAATAGGGGCAGATTGACTTCCTCATTCTGACACAGTAGCTCCATGATAGTCAGATCCAAACCATTGGTTTCATTCTTTCTTGAAGATCTGGGAATAACACCTCGAACCATCAGAGAATACAGCAACCGGTTCTCATCTGTCATCGAGCTGATGTTGACGGATTAAGCTTTGGTCTAAGCCTCATTAGCACTGAACTTCTTTGAAATGCTTAAAGGATTGATTTCAGGCATCTTGGGTCATTCCTCCTTTCCATAGTTCCCAAATCCAGAAGCAGGAATACCCAAATGCACTGCTATGATATCATCAGTAAGCACCACCCCTTGTCCATTGCCGATTCCCACTTAACTTCAATTTGCTGACATTTTCATAGAACTCATACACAACCTCTGGATGCATTAAGTTTTCAGACTCAAACAACTCATTCCACTTATGCTGTTCGAGGGTAGTCTTAAGCCACTCCAAACCATTCTGTACCAGCCAAATCGACTTAACAATTTTACCTGGTAAGATGGCTCTGTTTGATAGGGCTTTGAATTTTTCTTTCTTCTTATTTTCTGGCATCACTACCTTCTTAACCGGTTCTTCAGCCTGAACCTCCTCAATGTCATCCTCAGATGCACACTTAACTTCATCTTCTCTTTCATTTTCTTCCTCAACCACATCAGACAATTAGGGCTTCTTTCCCTTTGCTATTTCTCTCTTTTTCATAACTACTTCATCATCATTATCAGAGTCACTGTCGTGAGACTCTTCTAATTCAGAATCATCAGTAGTAGGGGCTTCACCTTTCTTCCCTTTCTTGATCCGCTCCTCCTCACTACTGGAGTTCATCTCACTCTCCTCCTCTTCTGTTTTGGATTCGGAGCCCACGTCTTCTTCTTTTACTTCCTAGTCTGATCCAGAATCAGACTCAATGACCTGGGGTTTTCTTTTCTTTTGGGTTTTGGGTTCCAAAGGAGTGGGCTTTCTCTTTCCAGCCAGTTTGGTAGAGCTGATCATGAATTGACCCTTTGGTAAGGTCTGATTCCTATGACTTGTTCTTATACCGGGTGTAACCAATCTTGGCCCAACTGTCTTCTTTGCTTTCTTCGGAGCGGTAAATTGTTCCTTGATATTCTTCACAACAAAAGTCAAAGAAACCATTGCCTCGTTGAGAGTTTCCAATTCTGGAATATCATCTTCCATCACTACAGGCAGCTCAGTGCGTTGATCTAGTTCCTCAGCATGACAGGGTTCCCCCTGATCAGCTGCACTCTTTTTGTCTCCCTTCTTTACTATCTTCTTCTTCTTTCCTTTCTTCTTTCTAGTACCTTCAATAGTCACCTTCGCTGATTCCCCCTCACCCTGTGCATGTTGGGTTTTGGGATTTGAGGGAATCTCAGGTGCCTTCTCAGATTCTTTGGTAGGTACCTCTTCCTCCATCTTCTTCTCATTATGCTTCTCTCCTGACTCACTATCCTCCTCAACACCAACCTCAGACTGCTTTTCATTCAGATGTGACACCGCGACTTTTTGATTGACAACAAGAGCCTGCTCATGAACCCGTTCAGATTGGGGTTGCGATGTAGTATCCTGATTCGGTTTTGGTGGGATGACATCAGGCTCACAGACACTGATTGGCTCTGCTACTTCTCCTCTTGGCTTTGTGGGCGAATTGGATTTTTGAATTTTTGGGGCTTTTGGAGCTTTGGATTTTGTTTGGTGTTTAGGTTTTGACGATTCAGGAGATTGAGTTTCGGTGAATTATGTCTTTCCTCTGATTTTCGCCATGGTTGGATATGAAAGATTAGTGATTTGGAAAACAGAGGAGATTTATGGACTGATTCGAGATTTTGATTCAGTTTTACAAAACACAATATGGTCTCCATCCCTAACCGGCACTATCGCCAATTGCATGGTACATACTCAGAAATCACATCAACCAAATAGCCTTGGCCTTCCAATCCCTAAGCTCTAAACTTTGTCATGCCAGGAGATGCTTTTGAAAACAACATGATTGATCATGTTTTCTAGGAATCAAATGCAACAGATGATGGCGAAGACGAAGATGACGGTGATGCTGAGGAGCTCTGATAAGAAACTCTTCGAAGTTGACGTCACAGTGGCCAAAGAATCCCTCACGATCAAGCCCTTGATCGAGGAAATAAAAGAAGAAGGTGGCCGCATGGTCCAAGATGGCATGATACCATTACAGAACGTGAACGCGTCGACGCGGAAGAAGGTGATCGTGTACTACGAGAAGAGTGTCGAGATGAAGGGAAGGGATGGTGAGGAGGTTAGGATGAAGATATGGAGTTATGGGTTCATGGATGATTATAGAGATGATGTGTTCGACCTTATGATGGTTAGTGGTTTAATTCGATTCTTGTTGGTTTGATTTGAAAACGTGTTTGAGTAGACGTGATAAGTTGCATTTGTTCTCGGGCCCTGTTCAATTTGAGTAGGCGCCCCGTTTAAAAAATGAGCAGGCACTCTGTTTGTATTTTAATAGACACTCTATTTAAAAAATGAACAGGCGTCTTGTTTGTATTTGAACAGGTGCCCTGTTTCAAAAATGAACAGTCGTCCTATTTAAAAAATGAACAGATGTCCTGTTGTATTTGAACAGATGCCCTGTTTCAAAAATCAACAGACTTCCTATTTCAAAAATGAACAAACGTCCTGTTTGTATTTGAACAGACGTTCTATTTCAAAAGAAACCCTGTTTGAATAGGTTGCACTCACATATACCATATTTCACAAGGTGGCGGTGATGGTGGCGGCGGAGGAGGCTCCTTACATGGTGGCAAAGCTGAAGGCGGCGGGGGAGAATAAACTGGCATTGGAGGCGAAGAAAGGACAAGAACCGGAGGTGGTGGAGGTGGAGAATGAACCGGCACTGGAGGGGGTGGGGGTGAGGGTGGTGGCGGAGAGGAATAATGGTGATAAGGTCTTGGACGAGGAGGCGAAGGAGATGGTGGTGGTGGAGGGGATTCTTCGCATGGAGGTTGTGATGGTGGGGGCGGCGGGGAGTAAATTGGAGATGGTGGTGGTGGTGAGGAAATGGGCGGAGGTGGTGGAGTGGAAGGTAATAGTGACGGAAGGGAGTAATGGTGATAAGGACTTGGGGGATGGGGTGATGGTGGTAGTGACGACGAAGAGTAAATTGAACGTGGTGGTGGAGGCGACGGAGAGGAAACGGACGTTGGTGATGGTGATAGAGACGGGGATGGGTAATGGTGATACAGAGTAGGAGGCGGAGGGGAAGGAGGTGGCGGTGGTGGAGGGGAATGCTCCAGACAAGGAATTAGTGATGATGTTGATGGTGGTGGTGGTGGCGGTGGAGGAGGAGGTGTGAAGCTCGATGGAGGTGGCGGAGAGGGAGACGGTGGTGACGATGGAGGGGGCGAAGGTGGCTGCTTATATGGAGGGTAAATTGAAGACGGTGGAGCGTAAATCGGAGGTGGTGGTGGTGAAAGAGGTGGTGGTGGAAGTGTGATTGGTGGGGATAGAGGAGAGGACGACGGTGACGGAGACGTGTAGTGTGGAGCAGGGCTTGACGAAGGAGGCGGAGGTGAGTGGTACACTAGTGGCGATAGTGGAGGGGGTGAGTGGTAGACAGGTGGAGAAGGGGAAGGATTGTTAAAAGTTAAAATTGTATATAATAAAAATTATTTTTCCTTATTGTATGTGTTAAAAAATATTTTATAATTTTTGAGAATTTTTTTAATATATTATATTAATTATGAGATGATATTTGATATATCATAAAATAAGATATCATGATATTGATTTTCAAATTTATAATATATACATATATATATAGATTAATAAGATTGATTGACATAACTAAACCATACAATCAAATATTTTACGGAGGACGTAATACATTGCTGGATTTTTATAACTTATAATCAAAGATCGTCGCATAAATGCCTCTTCTCCCTGTTCCATCCCTGACGAGAGAGACAACCAGCCGCACCCTCAAAACCCTAACACCACCAAAACCCCAACCTCTCCTCCCATGGCTCGCTCTCGTCGTAAATACAAGAACTCAAGACCGAAGGTCCGAGTAGGTCTTCCCAAAAAAAACCCACGAATCGTCAAGCCAGCCTTCGTCGTCCCGCCGAAGCTTCAGTCCTTAATCGATGATGATCCGAGCGGCGTGAAGTGGGACGACAAGGGTTCCGTCATCGCGAACTATAAGTCGTTTGGGGTTGTTTGGAATCCGAACTTGCTCGGGGTGAGATCTAGGACGTCGCATATTGTTGAGTGTGGGTCCCTTCAGGGCCCGACGACGACGACGGCGGCGGCGGAGGATTCTGTGACGGTGGATGAGTTTGTGGATATTGACACCGGTAGCGAGCTCGAGGAAGATGGTTAGTTTCTTTGCTGGGTGGATTAGGCTTTTGATTTTAACTGCTAGGGTGCAATTTCGTATTTCTATCAAGCTGCAGTACACACGTGTCAAATTGCAGGAAATGTGGATCAAAATGAAAGATAGCAGCAGCGAGGATGCTACTTCCTGTTGGGTTTTGTTTGTTCGAAAAAAATTCATTGGTTTAAGCTTTGCCTGTGCTTGGGTTTTATAAAGCTGACATCATTCTATTTGGTTGTTGATTAAGCCGAAACATAGAGCTAAAATGAGTGGAGTCATTGTTATAATTTGACACAAAATAGTATTTTTGACACAAATCATAGAACTTTTGCTCAAATGCTTGATTTTATGTTAGAACAAAATGATTCTATTTAGAATCAAATGGTTCCAAAATTATAAATCTCTTGCTCCGATGCTTGGTTTTATTTTAGAAACACATTCTTCCAAGTGATTTTTAAATGAAAACATGACGCGGTAAAAATGACTACACTCAAATTTGGTTTCAAATTATTTGGAACTAAATTTGACTCAGTTTTATTTTCGCACTAGATTTGAGTCATGGTTGGAGCTCTTTTTTCTTTTTCTTTTTTTTCAATTCGGTGCCAAATTATAGATATAGAAACACATTTGGCTCATGGTTGGACTTGCTCTAAGATAAAAATTGCTTTGATAACTCTTACATTGATGAAAGTGGTGTGGGAGTTCAATTTCATTGGTCTGATACTCGTCATACAAAAATAAGTAGTACTACATAATTCTATTAGGAGGTTGCTTGGAAGTGTAGTTGACAATGGTTGAAGCTGAGTGGCTATTGTTAGCCGAAGGTTTTCTTTTGTGTTATTTGTTTTTTAGTTTCTGTAATATCTAGTTACAGTTATGATTTTAAAGCTTCACTCCTACTTACATTTTCTATCATAGCTATGTATTTTCTATCTACTCTCTTTTTTCCAACATCTATATACTAGTCTAAGTATCCATTATATGTTTCATGTGATTCAAGATTTGTGTTGGTTTTCATTTTCTCCACTTCCATTATGTTATACTTTGATTATTCGAAGGGCCTAAGCAAGGCAGCTCGTTGTTGCACGCTACTACAAAGTGCAAGGTCGTGCTATCTGAGCTTAGGGAAAGGCTAGCAGAGTTGTGGAGCAACAAACATGCTTGATTTATATTGTTTGTTGCTCAGTCTTTCCATATGTTCATTTCCCATCCATGACTTGTGCTACTTGTCACTTCCCATACCAATACTTTCATTTACTTCAAGCATGGACAATCTGATCACAAAAGATCTTCTCGACAAGCCACTTCTGAGAACAATAATGTCAAATACCTATATGTGAATAGGAAAGCTCATTTTATTATTCTTATCCATGCTTTTAAGTATTGGTATGGGATCACCTTGCTTAAATCCTTTAGAAAAGTAAACTTGGCTTTGCATGCTCAATATTAGAGAAGTCAGGTGCTTCACACTTCTAAACATTCCGGAAGAACTGTGTGTCCCTTCGAATGCCAGCCTGTAATAATGAGTCCCCATTCATAAGTGCATACACACTGTTAGCATAGACTATTTGGTTTGATTTGGGGGG
>JAOVYX010003739.1:0-10777 GCA_035668315.1 Drosera spatulata
GAGGCGTGAACATATAGATATTCTTCAGATTTTATTTAGACTTTGGTTAGATTCTAATCTGATTTCTTGAAGACTTACTTGTCATTCTATTTAGTATAAATAGGTGATAAAACTTCATAGAGCTCACTTGTAGTAGAGTTCTTGAGTCCTTCCACTTCAATTAGAAAGAAAAAGGAAGAGAAGACAAGAAGTGCAGAGCAATGCATCCAGGAAAGTATTTGCTCAGTTTGCTCCTTATAATGGTTGTGTTTACTGCGATCTTCGGTGCGATCATTAGTCTCATTGCCCCGTTCATCGCAACCCCTGAGGAGATGGATTTGATGGCAAAATATGTTATGATACCAGTTATACTGGTCTTAAGTCCTTTGTGCTTACTCTTATGTTTTAGCAAGTAGGGTTATGGTTATAAGTAATGCCTAAGAGGTTTGAAGCTTTCCTTTCAATAATCGCTTCAATTGTATGAGCTCATTGGTTTCTACCGAGTTGAATACGATATCGATATTGAGTCTTTGTTTTTAGTTTGAGTATCATCATTATTATCTTAAGGTGTTTCTTCCTTAATCGTTACTTGAATTAAGTTTCGAGGACGAAACTTCTTAAAAGTTGGGGGTTACCTAAATCAAGTTTCGAGGACGAAACTTCTTAAAAGTTGGGGTTAATGTAATAACCTAAAAATTTGTCGAATTTAGAAATATATATTGGATTAAAAATATACGTACGGAGCGTATGCAATGAACGTGTAAATAAAATTTATGAACGATGAACATTACATCGTTAAAGTTATTATGCATTTGAGACACAGGTTTAAACTTGAAAATTTGAGATCATTGAACGAAATATTATTATGAAATATTTAGGATAATTAAATCGACAACGATTAATTATCGAGAGACGTTAGGATCGCATGAATAAATATAACGAACGAATCAATAACTTATAATCTTATAATGTAATGGATGATGAAATATCGAACGAATAAATATAACAATAGATAACATTATAATGCGCGAACAAAACTAGCGAATAAGTAACGTTAACGTTATGTTAAAATGCAAGTTATAACGTTAAGAATATTGCGCGTTAGGGGTAACAGTTTTAATCCCAGAAAGTTATATCGTTAAAAGGAATACGATATTAATGTTTTTGGTACAATTAAATCGACACGAATTAATTAACGGAAGATTAATAATACGAAACTGAGATAAAAATAGACTGACGAAAATATAACGAGGGACCAAAACTTTTTAAAATTCCTTCCCGCTCTTTTTCTATTTCTCCCACCAACTCCACACACCCTGCACTAAACCGCACCCACACACCCCGACATCAAGCCACGACCACCAACCGCACCACCCGACACCCTCCACCAACACCACCAGCCTTCACCAATCGCACCATGATCATCATCAAAAGGCTGGAGGAAATTCGCAGCAAGGAAAGAAAAAGGAAGCAGCCGCCACCTCCTTCGCGCCACCTTGCTCCGCCAACGCGCCACCACCACTTACTCCGGCAACCATGGAGTTCTCGTCGCTCCTCCATACCTCTCGTTATGATCGTTGTCGTGTGAGGAGGAGGGCAACACCGAGCTTGGTGACAGCCACCAACACAAACGACGAGGGATAGCCGCGCGAGTTCTTCATGTTCGCCTCGTCGTCCTCATGTCACCATCGTCTTGGACATCGCTGCCATTTCTCCGACGATCACTAGGGAACGCTTGATGAACTGGAATGATACAGAGAGGATTAGCATAGCCCTGCGCAAGGATGACACGCATAAACCGAGAAAACCATGAAATAACAACTTTCAAGCGAAACCAGAGATTCCGCCGATGTTTTCCGGCTACCAACATGTCCAGAGGGGTGGTGACAGGTAGATGGTGAAGGGAATGAGGCTCGGGTGTCTTTGGTTTCGAGATTTGGACGTAAACGAACATTAAAGTGCCTTAACGAGTTTTTCCGGCCAAGTTCCGGCCAAAGTCCGGCGTGCAGCGGTGATAACGTAAGGCAGAGCAAGACGATGTGTTTTGATGACATCGGGTGTAATGGGTGTCGAACTTGGTACGTAAACGAGTTTTAAAACGGCTTAACGAAGCTTTTCCGACGATGTTCCGGCCACATTCCGGCCACCGACAGTGATGGCGGTGGGGACATGACGGTGAAGAAGGCAGGACAGCGGGACGATGACTTCGGGTGTCAAAGGTCGTAGGGTTTCTAAGAGTTTCTTTAAACCTAAGTAAAACTAGGGTTAAACACGTTTCAAAGGTAATCTAACCCCTCTCGAACCAAATCATGCATATTGTTTCATCAATATGATGTGTTATGATGATTTTGATGTAAAGGGTATCGACAGGAGGGCGATGATATACTTGTTTGCTTAATAGATGCGTTGAGACGATAACGGAATCAGGGTTTCGATATTTTGTGCATGGGTGCATGCATTGGATTAGAAGACACTATCTAATGCTAATAATGATTTTAAAAGGTCATGAACGTATTACTTTGAATATGTGTATGCTTAATGTGCGATATGAGGAATTATACTTAATTATGGAATTTATACGATAATGAAACTAGGGTTTCAATAGTATTTATGCATGGGAACATACGGACGTAAAATAATATTCATTATGATCCCTAAATGCCATGGATGAACTTCGTTATGTGTGTGCATGTTTGGTGTGGTGAAACGATGAATTGATCTGGATCACGGGATTCATGCACTAATAGAACTAGATATACCATGGGGGGTTCGGGTTGCAAGAATAACCTTGACATTAGAATCATGATCGAGAATGGTTGTTTGATATGTTTGACATGTGATGTGGGGTCTTGGGATTGGATTTCCTAGGATTTATGCTAGGGCGTGATTGAAATGTTAAATGCGTTGTATGTGAATTATGTACAACCTTCTTATGCTATCTTTACTCTGAAATATGTGTTATATATTGTATTAAGCAAAGAATCGAGATTTGAGGAACAATACAACAAATATAATAACGAAGCAAAGTTAACCGAACAAGTCCGTTGTCATCGATGAGGTCGTATAGTGGGTCCTTTGGGATCGAGTTCATTGACTCAAAGAGTGTTCAAAGTAGACATGACTGGGTCAAATGTTAAGAGGACAAGTGTTGTTCTCTTTATGCGCAACGACAATAAGTCGCAGGCCAGGGTATCGGCCGATTGGGAAAAGGCTGCCCTCTGCAGGGGGACCTTTGGCGTGTAAGTGAGGGTTTAATAAACCGAATTACACGCAAGAGATGCAGTGAGTTTGGGTTGCAAACCAAAATCATGAGTAGTATTTATGAAAAACAGAAACATTTTCATGAAAGACAATGAGTTTTCAAATGATTTTGGGAAGTGATATGTGACTGAGGATTTTTTCATCACCCCTGTATATGTAATTAACTGCACGATGGGGGTAAGTAGTCTTCATATAATAGCTTACAGCTCTTAAAAGGTCATTGTGCCTTTGGATGATGAATATATTGTCATACTTTTACCTTCTGTTATTTGACCAGGTAAATGTGGCAACTAGGATCCTGATCACAAAATTTTCCCTTCATGGTTCTAACTAGACCAACGAAATCAAGCCATGTCTCAATCACCATTATGTGGAATAAGCTCTATAACATCAATATAACTATACCATTCTATTGTTGTTTCAGCGCTTCCATCAGGTCAATTTTAACTTAAATAAAGACCTCAAGCCAGAATCCCATATCAGCTGCTTTGAACCAACATTCCTACCTAATTACAACTCAACTAAAATTAATTTACCAAAATTAAAATCACCCTGCATCCAATGTAATGAATGATCACTCTTCAAGGCAGCACAATCCATCTTTGCACAAAAGCGGTGCTTGTATCACATAAGTTTAAATTTACCGTCATCAATATTACATGCAAAGGTTATCTATGAACTTACCATTAGCTTGTTGCAATGAAAGCTACTGGAATGAACTTAACTCCCTAAACTTTATGGATAATACTACATCAAGGCAAAATAAACAACTGATATCCCAAAATTCAAACACGTGAAAGGAATGCCATTAATCACGATCCAGTTCCATTGTCAGCAACCCTCTAAATACTACATGATTAATTTCCTCCAAACAATCTTAGCATACTGCGATATACCGCATTCTGTTGTTACGAAATCAAATAATACGCAATCACAAACAATGGCTCAACGTACTGTATAACTGGAAGAAACCATTATTTTTTTTTAGAAATATATACAAGTAGCTAACTTTCATAGCTTTTCAAAACTCAATTAAATGTGTAAACAGCTATCAAGTCTTTATCGATGATGATAGATTTCGTAACTTCCAAATCAATGAACATAAAAATTAGAATTCCTAAACCTAGAACAATTCAAAGAAATATTTCATGTTCCAGGGTTGTAGTATTTCTGAAACAAAACCATTGAAGTAGCTCAGAAGTAAATTCCAGTTAATTATTGAGCATCTTAGTATGGAGGGTAATTGTGAACACGTGAAGAGCCATAAGTTATGTTCTCAAGTTGTATTTAACTGGATTGAATTACATTTTTGAATTTGGATTGTGTAAGTAATTACATCGTCTTCCCACGTTTTGTGGTTTTACTTCATCGAGTTGAAGGGTTTTCATGTTACAGTATGGTATCAGAGCAACCCTGCAACCGCGGCTGGACCTGTGGACAAGAGGTCCAGGTCAGCCGCCTAGCAGGGGAAGGCTCTGGGGTTGTGTATCGTGCTTGAAGTCGCAACGAGGGCATTGCGTTCTTTAAGTGGGGGTGCATGTAATACCCCAAGGAAATGCTTAAATGATTTGATAGTACTACCTATACCAATAAGGTGAACCTTCCTTTTCGGTAGCCCATCACTTTAGAACTCCGCAGTTAAGCATGCTTAACGTGGAGCAATTCTGAGATGGGTGACCTCCTGGGAAGTTTTTCAGGGTGTGCACGAGTGAGGCCAAAGCGCACTGAAAGGACTAATGTTGGTCTGTGGGGCCAGTTGTCAGCCTGACGAGCGGTTCTTGATGACGACCCGGTAACAAGGATTTGGCCAGGGCATTATAGTTACAATGTGTGTAGACTCTGGGTTTTGGTATGCTCCCAGAACATTATTGGAATATTTTGCAAATGAGATACGCGTGGATGGATGTTTGGTTGATGGTGGGGGAAAAGGAATGCTTGTTATGGTTATGTTCTCTGGATTGATGATTGTTTGGTTACTTTGTGTGTTTACATTAAATACTGTTCAGTTTTTCTAGTGTGCTATTTCCAGATAGATGGAATAGGTGATCTAAGTGATCAAATTTTTCTTTTTTACATCTCCAGTATATCCCCTAGGAAGAGGGACGACACGTTATTGAGCTTCTATAGCTCATGGCAACTTTTCTTATTTTCTTTGTTTTCTCCCTTTTCACATAATGAGTATCTCGGTTGAGTGCGCTAGTAGGCGAGGATGCATCCAAAAATAACTCATCTAGATTATGTAAAATATCACTCATGAGACTTAAGGAGGATTTGTTGAGATCAAATGTTACGTCTAATGGGTGTCTGGAAAATAAATGAGCAAAATAGTTTGAGTTAATGGCAATTCCAGCTATTTCATATGCCTAAGCAAGGATAAATTGATTATGCCTTGCTAGGGCAGTGAGCCACAACGACGTTAATGCCACGTAGTTTTCTTTGGTAAAATACAGAAAAGTCGGGGCGTTATAGAGTGGTATCAGAGCCAAAGCTTAGGATATGAATCAAAGGAAATTACATAGGAAAAACAATTACATATGCATTGAGAGTAGGATGGGGAAAATGCTACTGTAAGGGTAGAAGGGGAGGTTATGCATTTGTCTCATTGTTTTTTTTTTTTTAAATTAAACTTAACTTAAGATTAATCTCGAATGGGAGATACCCTTACTATATTTATGTTGGTAATAACAAGGGTACAAGAGAAGAGGTTCTTCCTCATTAGGCGAGATGGGCTAAGATGTTTCCCGCTCACAATTATATTTTGGATATTAATCTATATTTGTGGGCACAAATAATGAGGCAAGTTTATTATGGTTAGGATGGTGAAGACTAGGAGTCAAGGATACGAGCATATATGTATCTATGAGGAAGTTTGTACGAAAAAGGTTTGGGAAGGGTACACTTGCACAAACTAAAGAAGGATATTCGAAAGTTAAAAAGGATTGACGAAGATATCGGATATCCAGTGTATCAAGTGTCAATTTTCTGCTCCTTATCGGATTTTATTGATATGACACATTGGGAACGCTGGTATCCAAACTTGCTAGTGTATGAGCCACTCTCAAAATATAAGAAGTCTAATGAAGAAGTTTATTATCGGGATGGCAGATGGACGGTAAACTTTGAAATGATAGCTGATAGAGATTTAAATGTGGAGTGTGGACCCGAGGTGGACTCTGGAAGTGAATCCGATAGGGACGAGCCCCAGTGGAAGATGAACTCTTAGGCGTGTTCAAGCTTTATGATACGATCTTTAAAGTGTGTCTATGTAATAACCTAAATTATCGGCGCATAAATTTTTTTTTAGCAATAATAATTAATGTTAAGACTAACATAAATAAAAACGTACAATCACATGTAAATGTTAAAAATGTTATTCTCAAAACAATATTTTTATTAAAAATATGAATTCGTTATAAAATTCTGAGAATTTTGGTGTATTTAGTTCGACAATCAGATAAAGTAATTATACCAAACATAAACCTAAAGGATAACGCAATATCAAATCAACCTAAATCGACCAATTACGGGGCGACACGTGTCACCCCGATTCTCCTTATCCATTTCCCCGCACACCTTTTCTTCCTCCCTTTCTCCCTTCCTCCCTCTTTCCTCCCTCACTTCTCCCCTCCTTTCCCGGCCAGCCACCTCTCCACGCTACCGCCTGACACCGTTGCCGGCCGTCGCACCTGCCGTCCAAATCCCTCCCTTCTCCGTCCCTCCTTTTTTTCACCCTCCTCTCCCCTTCCCTGCCTCCCAGTCCCCCTCCCCTACCGCGCCACCATCGCCCAGCCGTCGGCCTGTCCGTCGCCGCCTCTAGCCGCCAGGGAACTCCCTTTCCCGTCATTAGGGAGCCGCCAGGGAGCAGCTAGGGAGTCACCTCGCCGTCCGCCGTCTTCGCCCTCACAGCCGCAGCCACCGGATTTGGCCGTTGCCGGCTGCTGCTCCGCCGTCGTGTCGTCGCCATGCTGCCACAGTAGTCCAGCCGCCGACGCCACTGCCGACACCCCTGCCCAGCCACCAGCCGTCAACGTCGTCCGTAGCCAGCCACCACGCTACCCCTGCCTCAACGCCGCCAGCAGCTGCCTGGCCAGCTGCCCCGTCAGCCGCCTTCAGTCGACAGCCATCGCGCGCACCCCTCCTCCTTCGCGTGAAGTAACCCAACTCCTCCTAAATCCCTTGATCGTGATCTGAGATTGCTTGTGGTGTCTTGATTGTGTGATTCTGTGAATTGATGAAGTTTGGGGCTGTATTGAGACGATGATCCGCGGGTTGCGGTGAGTTTGGGAGATGAGGATTAAGTATGGGGAGATTACTGGATTGATAATTACTGTCAATGTATGATTGACAATGATGATGTACGAATAATATTAAATGTAACATACATGGTTATAATAACGAATCGTCGATGAATAAGCGCACATAAATAATGGATTAAACTTAATGTACATACTAATTCCGAACGGATAAACGAACGAATAGAATAACGGGGCGAAGGATATGATACGCACTAATAATTTTGGTAATTATAAGAAGAGCGAATTATATGAGATGGCGTCTGAGGACTTGCCAAGTGACAATGATAACTCAACGAAGTGGCATACACCGTAATTAATCTAAATGTTAAACCACGTGCGAGGATGATATTGGGATAAAAGGGAGGATTGATGTTCCTCGGGGAGACGTAGAATTATCGTCGAGGCATTGAGCACCGGTTTGCAGGGACTCGAAGGTTGCGCAGGGTTATGGGCTCACCTTGGCGACTTAGATGCTGGACCGTGCTTGCAGTTATGCCACTAGGGGTTGCTGGGCAGATGTTTGCAGGGACCCGGGATTGTGGCAGGACTTAGCCCCCCTGGTAACACAGGTGCTGGACAGATGCTTGCAGGGAGCCAATCGATGATACGCTGATGTGATTGGGGAAGGATAGCCTTCCATTAGATGGTTGTGATTAGGTCGTCGAGGCAATAGGCACTCGTTTGCAGGGACTCGAAAGTTACGCAGGGACATGGGCTCACCCTGGCGACTTAGATGCTGAACAGTGCTTGCAGGTATGCCACTAGGGGTTTCTAGGCAGATGTTTACAAGGACCCGGGGTTGTGAGAGGACTTAGCCCCCCCGACAACATGGGCGCTGGACATTTGCTTGCAGGGAGCCATTCGACGATGCGCTGAGGTGATTTCATGTTGGGAATGAAGAGGATTTCCATTGATTGATTCGAGATGGTTGTTGACTTGATTCTTTGGCGGTCAAAGGTGGAATAACAAAACTTAAAAGCGTAAGAACACGAGTAAATAATTAAATGGAAAAGGAGCTGAAAGAAAAAGGGGTGACAATGAGTTTAGTGGGGTTTTAATATACTGTCAAGCGACAGCTATGCATGTGTTAGGGTATTAGCATGTGCAGTCTTATCGCTGACAGTATCCGGGGTCTACTGAGCGATTCCTTGCTCACGGGTTTCTTTTGTCTTTGGTGTTGTCTTCTTTATGGTTAGGTACTGATGTAGATGGGGATGCTTCAGAGTCGACGTGAGCCAGTGATGGGACCCTTCTGTTACTGTGATAAGAATCTTGTTCTGTAATAATTGAACCGTAGGGTCAGACGATGGGAACTGTAATAATTGACTTCTCGTGCCTTTTCTGTTTGAATGTGGATTTGCACTATTGTATGATAACGGTGGTGGAATCGTGTTATTTGGTTCCGTACTATGTATTATGGAGATCGAGGTTATCTAATAATAAATAGTTTATGCTTCCTCTCATTTCTTGTCAGTAGACTCTTTACAAATATTGCCTTGCTATGGATAATTATCTGTAGCGACAGTGACGTCATGCATCTATAAACAATAAAATATCGTGGCGTTACAGTGTACCCTATGAGTAAGGAGTTATGAGTAGATTATTAAAGAAAGGTCAAACTCTTTGATTTATAGAAAACGTAAATTAAAACGAATAAACTGTTATTTTCCGTAAGTATTTATGATAAAAACCTAAATTCACTGAAAATATTATGGACTCTAGTTTATGTAGAATTTTACAGAATAATTTTCGGAGATATTTACGAGAAGTTATATATCTAAACGCATTAAAGGATCATTTTGAACAGTTTTTGAAACGGGACTGGAATGTCCTGTTTTGACCCCGAAGCAACTCCAGATGTTTATGAACACTTCTAATGATGATAAATACATAAAATCATCATCATGGACAATCAAAATAAGTATCAAAGACTCTTTCCAAAGCTTAGCACCACCACATAATATTACTAAGTCGGTTTTTCAAGAAGTATGAATAAATATACTTAACTCCATAACGTAAATAATCATTCACAAGGGTGTGTCTTAATACGGGTATCCTATTATGTTATAGAAGGTGGAGACGCTGCTAATTGACACATAAAGAAAAAGGCAAGCGCGTTAGGTTTATTGTGTGTGACGATGCGTATTATTATACCGTTAGTATAATAATATGCATTGGAATCTTTGAATATAGTCACTAAAAATGGTTGGCGTAAAATACTGATTGCAACTGCTTTGTGCTAAATACTGAGTGTTGTGGAGTGTTGTTGCCTGTTGTGTACTATGCACTGTGAGTATTGTCTGATGCTGAAAACTATATGGATTGAATTATATTCCATAAATATGTGATTGTCTATCTGGTTATTGTGTTGGTTGTGATACTTAGATAGTGGAGTAACATTGTGACTAGGCATGCTGAGTTGTGAAAGGGACTGGTCAAGGGGGGAATACCTGTGAGTATTCACCTTGCATGCATGCAGTAATTCGGTGAGGTTGTTTTTTTCTGCTGGGATACTCACTGCAGGAGATCTAGGGCTTCAGTTAGGGATTGGCCTCCCTACTGGATGACCTATGCAAAGAATATGAAAAGCAAAGAGTTCGGCTTGTGTCACAATGTGTGTACACTCTGGTTTTGATATGCTCCCAGAACATTATTGGAATATTTTGCAAATGAGATACGCGTGGATGATATTTGGTTGATGGTGAGGAAAAGAAATACTTAGTACGATTGTGTTCTCTGGATTGATAATTGTCTGGTAATTTTGTGTGTTTATATTAAATACTGTTCAATTTGCCTAATGTGCTGTTTCCAGAGTGTTGGAATAGATGATCTAAGTGATCAAATTTTTTTTTATTATATCTCTCGTATATCCCCTAGGAAGGGGGCCGACATATTATTGAGCTCCTATAGCTCACGACAGCTTTTCCTTTTTTCTTTTGTTTTCTCCCTTTTTAGGTAATGAGTATGACGGTGGAGTGCATTAGTAGGTGAGGATGCATCCATAAATAACTCATCTAGATTCTGTAAAATATCACTCCTGAGATTTAAGGAGGATTTGGTGAGATAAAGGTTATGTGTAATGCGTGTCTATAAAATAATTGAGCAAAACAGTCTGAGTTAATGATAATTCCAGTTGTTTCATATGCCTAAGCCAGGATAAATTGATTATGTCTTGCTGGGACAGTGAGCCACAGCGATGGAAATGCCACGTGGTTTTCTTTGGTAAAATACAGGAAAGGCAG
>JAOVYX010003740.1:0-10777 GCA_035668315.1 Drosera spatulata
GTTGGTGATGCAGATAATCAGAATAAGCATATGTTAGAATTTATTTACCAAAAAGCTTTCCACTTCTTGTGGGCACAGTTCTTGCAATTTTTGCGCATACTTTACCAAGAAACGCCAATGGATCACCCCAAAGTCGTAGGAAGAAGAGATGATGCTTTTCCAAAAAGAGATGTGTTCCTCAAGAAGGTTTGCATATGCTTGAATCATGGTATCAAATGATGGTGACTCAACAATCACTTTAAGAACTTCTTTTTCTAGCTTACGCAAGGATTTCAAGACAGGTTTGAATTGTTGAGAATGATCATCATAAACATACAGAGTCTCTGCATTCCACTGCCACAAACTACGTCTCAGGAGGCTCACAGAACTGATGGCATTAGAGAGTAGTCTTGCAGACGCAATGGAAACACCTCTTGATTCTAGTAGATCATCAAATTCCAAAGAAAGCATAGGCAGGAACTGCATGTATTGGCCACTCAGACCAGATATAATCTCTTTCCGCTGGCGCTTAATATTGTTCCAGATAGGATGATTAAGTTCCTTCCTCAGTAACTGAACAAAGGAACTAAAAACATGGCAGTAAGGCTGCAATTGAGAATCGAACCAATCAAACCAGCGTAGATACACCTCGAGGTCATCTTCAGTAGCTTGCTCTACAGCCCAGTTTGCAGAAAACAAAAGTGCTTTAGCGGAAAAAGCTGAATCCAATTCCATTCTGCCAGAAATTTCTGCAACGCTTCCAGCAGACTTGGGGTACATTAGTCCTTCAAGCATCCTTGTATGCATCAAATATTTTTTGCATGCATCCGTGGAAAGATGCATGTTTAAGTCTTGGTTCCTTGATTTATGGAGTTCGCACAATGCATATTGAGATCCAAGGTACTCCAGAGATATGCAACTTTGCCTCACACAAGCCTCTTTGGGGTATTGGACAAAATCTCCTAACTTTAAAGGCGCAGGCCACCCTCCTGGTAAACAAAGAGACTGCTCAAGATGTAACAATGAATTTTCTGACAAAAAGGAGGATTTCAATCGACTAGCAATACTCCGTCCTTCAGATTCTCCCAAAGATGATAGATAAGTATACTCCCAACTCCGTTGCAGGCTCCACATAAGACGATTGCCACTCATGAGAAACTGCTGCAACAGCTGAATCCAGCGCGAAAGTTCAAGATACGTTATGCAAACATGAAGATGTACACCTTCTTTTATTGCATAGAGGTGAGACTTCGCCATACAATCAACCAGGGCATCAGTAGGAATGTTGGATAAAATGAGAAATCTCTTAATATCATTCAACTCGATCTCTTGGCTTCGGAAGGATTTTTCCTCATCAAGTAGCCAATTTGGCTGCATCATAACAATCTCAACTCCTCTGTTACGCATGGCACGTGAAACTTCACCATAGGTGGGATTTACCGTAAGAAATAACCTAAACTCTGGATGAGGATGAACAACTAAAGGTTTCCCCTCCACATTACCACACTCATTGATAGTAATTGAGCCATTTGATTCAGCCAATGAATTGATCCGATCAAGAATCTGCAAAGTAAAAATAGTATGACTATCATATTCTACACCATAAAAAGACAATTGCAGCACAGCGAAAACAGCAAAGCTTGAGAACTTACAGTAGGATTACAAAGATTGGCATCCTCGAGCACAACCCACTCTCCTTTTTCAATAGCATTTATCAGTAATCCTGAGGCCCATTCAAATTTTACAGAAATGGGCCCTCCATACTTGACCTCCTCTAACTTCTGTATTCCCTGTGAGGTTCTCTCCAAATCCTGACGAGAAATAGATCCATGTAATACACCCCCCTCCACCTCCGGCCGTAAAAGTTCAATGATCTTCAGTAACAGAGAAAGGCATGCACTCCACTTCTCAGTATCATCAGAACCAGATCGTGACATCTCACCAAAGGTTATTGTTGGCAACGACGATAACCATTCAGCTACAAGATCCATCCTTTCTCTCAAAAACACATTTGGTGAAGTATCTAATTTCTGGTTGCAGAATGTATTGACATATACTTCAACTTGAGACACAACTGACTGGAAATTACGGAAAGCATTATATTGCTCAAAGTACCCAATCAACTCAGATATATCAGTAGCAGGTGAAAGATTTATCTCACGAAGTACATTGCCCGATAACTGTGCAAGTAACCGCACAAGTGAAGTCTTACCAGATGAAGTTGGTCCAACAAGGATGCATAGCCACCCTTGCTGAACACATTGTGCTGCAGCCTCCAGGTTATTTCTAATTGCGGGTAAGACTTTCAACCCACTGGAAAGATTTTTTGAAGAAAGAAAATGGTTCCTCTTGACACAAGCACTACCAACTAGCAGAACCTGGTCATTCAACTGCACCCGTGGATAAGGGTTAACAGAAGGTTTGAAGCCAAAGGTTTCTTCAAAGAGTTGGATGACTTTCCTACGGTCTTCAGCCGTCCGCATCCTTTGTATATAGACAACATTCAGGATGGAAGCATACTTGGACTTACCTGGCAAACCTACAAATAAGAACAACATAGTAAGAGAACAAAATGGTAGACTTGGACAGTTAGTTGTTGAAATTGTTTAGACCATACCTCGTATTATCTCACAGGAACGGATCACATCACGCAGATTGAATTCCCATGGTGATCCCTCTTGGGCGAACTTGCGATATAACATTGTTTCTTCATATAACCGCTTGTTGAAAGATATCAACTTTTCAAGCATAGGGCCTGAGATTTCTGGAAACAGTGAACTACAAATGTAACGGTAGTCATCCTCAACCAACTCATCCACATAAACCTGTTACAAGATAACAATATGGTATAAAAGCCTGACTATAGTAGCATGCCATCTTATACATGTCTACAAAATGTATACTACTATGGACTTCAAAAATATTGTCAAGAGTACAGACCTTGGTAAAGCGGTTGAGAAATGACTTAGGAAGGCCTTTTCTCCCACCACCTTGGTGAGAGGGGTTTTGACAAGCAAACACTCGGAAAGATTGAGGACACTTGAAGGACAGACCCAATTCAGGAATAAAGACCTCAGCTCTATGGTCTAATATGGAATTCAACCCCTGAGATCAGGTTAAATAGAAAACATCAGCTATGCGGAAAAAGTTTGTCCTATATTTATGAATAGAAAAAAAGAGGATGAGTACACACTAAGAATACATATTTATACCTCTAGAACAGATTGTGGAGCCAGATTCAGTTCATCCAACAAAACCCAAGAGCCTTCCTTTAGAGCCTGAAAATATTAGTCACTGCAGAAGTCAGATATCACATCAACTAACAAGAAAAGCATATCAATATAATACAATGCCTCAACCTGCAAAAGAATTCCATCTGACCAAGCAAATTGCAATCCTTGTTCACTCTGGACAGGCAAGTCAGACCCCAGCAGATCCATTATGTCAGTCTGCACATGTTAAGTGACAGCAAAAGATAAACGGAGTAATTAATTCAGATATAGAAGAAAACCTATAGAAGAATGACAATTCAACAGCAAGTACCAACTTCTTACCTGTTCAGATAAATTTATACGCACAACTTTGTGACCAGAAAATTTTCCAAGCGCAATAATCAGACTAGTTTTTCCTACTCCTGGACTACCTTCGAGCAACACTACATGCACACATTAAACAAAAGATTCAGGAAACTACAATTCTCAGTTAGGCCAATTTTAGATGATAGATTTTATTCAAATTCTTGCAAACATACCGGGTTTTGCAAGCTGCATAGCCCTCAACAGCCTCAACACATTTTTACGAGTAGTTGGCGCCAAAAACTCATATCCCCCAACTTCAACACAAACACGACCTGAACAAAATAAACAAAACAACATGACAAACGAGTCACCTGATATGCAAAAAAGCAAAGCACTTTAGTCAGATACTCTCAACTCATTCAGAAATTCATTCAAAATCCAAAAGTTTGAGAATGTATCCCCAAACATCAATTTACGATGGGCATCACCTATAATCCAAGTCAACCAGATAGAAATCACATGCAACGATGTTTAGCTTAGCGATACAAAACCAATCAATACCACCAAGAAATAGAACATACTACTTGCCTTTCTCGATATAGAAAGGATGGATGCCAAAGATATTGTCACACTGCATGTCAGAGCTCCCTAAATTACCCTCTTTTGGGCTGACTTTGCCCCAACCAAAATCTTCTATTAGAGAAAGTTCAGGGCCATGTAAAGTCGAGCTATCCTGTAATAAACAGCAAAACCAAGAATATCCAACATTATCAATCACAAGCAGATGGCAAAAGGCAATCTGGAAGGAGAAATATGTCATGATACAAGATAGGCACGATATATAAAGTAAGACTAGTTCCTTTTAACAAACATTTCTACCTCACAGACTGAATGACATGATAAAAAAAACCCAACGAGGGTTGCATGCTAATGTTTCAATGAGGGGTTTTCACGCCTGTACGTTTAGTATAGTGGATGGGTCATCCCTGCATCCTATATTCCTTCAAGTAAAGCATATAAAGATAGAAACATACCTTCAAAGTTCCAAGAAGAAAAGTAAGACACTCATCCCTCAATTGCCCCGCCTCGTCTTTAGTTAATCCCGTACCTAAACTTAGACCATCAAGCAGAACAAGAAATGCCCCATGCAAGAATGCAAGCCCGGGTTCCAAACTTTTCTCCATCACGGCGATAAAGGCAACCCAAGAGAGAAGATCTCTAACACTCAGGGTTCTTCCTGCATGTTCCTTGGCGTTGAACCACTGGGAGCGACAGTAAAAATACACGTCAATGCTTCAAGGAATAAATGACTTGCCAACTATCTGTGGTGGAAGGTTTCTTTAAAAATAGGGCAACATTTTAAGCAAAATCAGCCACATGTAATTTTAGCCTGAGAAATGAGAGTCTCTCACCTTCCAAAAGCTTATAATTGGATCAACCAAATAATGAAGATCTGAACTAGAAAATCTGCAAGAACAAGTTATATAATATCTATTAGTGGACATGGGATAACAGAGCTGGTAGAGGCTTAGAGCCCATACAATGAATCCCTATTAGCGATACCTTTCAATAGCAATACTTCTAAGCTCATCCAGGTCAGAGACGGGGGGAACCCATATCTCAGTAAACCGGTTGCGGAGAGCTGGAGACAGTTCTTTCTTACCATAGTCACCACCCGGATTCATAGTAGCAAGAAGAAAAAAATTGGGATGGGCAGTAATTTTCTCCGTATCAGATACTCCTCTCTCGGCCAATAACTGCATGAGAATTCAAACCATAGAATAAAGCATACCGGCAACATATCTTTCAACAACCAAACAGAATATCGCATGGACAAATGCCTTTTGAGTAATTGAACTCTAATTCTCTATCAATAAGACTGCAAGACATTGAGTTTCCATAGAATGCAACGGAACGAAGGCAGCCAAGAGCTCAACTGAGGCACAACTCTCAAAAGAAAACGAAAAGAAATGCAAGAAGCACCTCCTCGATAGGGAATTTCGTTGAGATTGACAATTATTGTGATTTCTACCACAGATGATTGCCAAAATTTAGAGATGACCCAAAATAGAGCCCGTAAGCCAACCCTTATTCAGAAGAGAACCCACGGAGCATGAGAGCTGTTCACTCCAAAAACTCCTCTATAAGTAACAATGTTCTTCAACTAACTAGCTGTTATGTAGTTTACACTTTATCCATTATCGACCAAAAGTCGCATCTTGTAAGCCATTATCCCATTAATCTTCAACCCGACAGCACCACCACCAGAGTGGAATCACTAAAATGACATTTATAACACTCACCAGCTCTCGTTCAGGCTCTAGAACACTGTTGAGTCTTTCCAGTACACTATCATCAGCCAATGAGATCTCATCCACAAGAAATAAGTCACCATTCTTCATAGCCTGCACTAGAGGTCCATCCTGCCACATGAATATAGTTTGCCATTTCTGATGTAGCTGGCGCAGACAGTCCCTCATATGTTCAAAAGAAACAAGATCTTGTTTGCTGACGCCAGATCCTGGACCCATATTTTGTTTGTGACTATTCACAATGCCTTCTAACTTCTTAAGGGTCAAAGACGCCTGATTAATATCACATGAAATTGTCTGCATCAAAGTAGCAGATTATGAATATAATGCACAAAACCACATCAAAGAAATAGAACACTAAACAAAGTAGCAAAAGCTTACAGCATCCCCACGGGCATGGATGAATACTGTTGAAGACGAGATCTGCTCAATCAAATTATTATAATCCGACGTAATCCTTGATCTCTCACGAATAGGAAAGAATCCCTGTTAACCATTTATAATAAAGCATCATGTTCCTTCAAAGACTATTTAATACAAGAATTAACATAATCCAGAACATCAAGCAAAAAGACTAACACCAATGAAATCTGATGTTTCTGTGTACTGATGGCAATTCAGAATATGCAGTTTTGACCCCAACATTTTGCTCAGCAACTGGCAAACCGTCGTCTTCCCGCCTCCAGTCTCTCCAACAAGCAGCACAGGTTCACGCATATTGTAGCAGCGTTGAACAAGATAGTACAACCTCCACATACTTTTAGTCCAGGCAATGCTGCAGCAAACAAGAAGACTGAATCGCCATGGTACCATAACATAAATAAATAAGAAGATTACAAACTATGATCCTTCCATTGTCGTAGGGATGAGATGATAAATAAAGTAACCACATGCTCACCTTCCAGGATCTGCACAATTTTCAGAAGGTTCCAGTGATTTTGGCAGCCCAGATGGTGCCTAGATAAAAAGCAAAAACAGCATGGTCAGACATGGTAGGAAAAAACGTTTCAAACAGCAATTGATGAAGAGCTAAGAAATACAAGAGTAAGGTTACAACAACAAATATAGAGATGCAAGCAAGCTTCATGAATGCTCCTCACCATACATCCGAGAAAATCTTTTTGTGCTCTCAGCCTCACCTAGTAAGACTAACAGTCCAGACGATGATGGTGACGATATTCTCTCAGAAGAAACAAAGACTCATTGCACATATTAATGGTAGTATGAATAGTGTCTGAACTGTGATGTAAATATAGTAACATGTTGGCTTGTTGCTATCTGATCTTAACAGCGCAAAAAAAGGCACCACTAGAAACTAACCATGGCAAACATTGGAAAGATTCAAGCTGGTCTTAGAAAGCTATAGCTTCAGAGTTGTTGACAAGGGACATAAGAGCTGTAAGTGTACTTGCAGCTCATAGCGGAAAGACCTCTCTAGCTTGGTAACAACTCTTAATAACCATTTAGAAATAAGCAACTACCAATTAGCAACCTAAACTAGATGCACCATTTCTTGGTAGAATTTACTTGCTCCAAGCAAAATAGAGATCACCTGTTTATATAGCCCATCATCCACCAGTTTCTTGACATTAAGGTGTCTCTTAAGAATTTCATGAACGTGATCTTTTTCCTGCTCCTCCCGAAGCCTTTCTGCCAAAAGCAGATATCCATCTCTGGCCAAGTCATCATAAGAGATACCATCAGCCCTGAACCGATCAGCCCACCGAAACAAGTCTCGTGGAGTAATGAACCCATGCTTTCCAGCAAAAACTTTACTGCTCTGTCTATACAACTGCAACTCCTTCATAACTTCAACCATCTTTTTCGCATAGCTTTCGGGGACTTTGCATCTGTTGCTCAATATGGTACTCCACTCACCTTCTGGGATTTCCTCAACGTGAATTTCTACAAACCGGTTGCGAAATGCACGAGAAAGCATTTTTCTCCCACCATAAACAGTTGGTGGATTCTGTGTTGCAAACAGCATAAAATCTGGATGGGCACGAATTGTTTCCCGCAGTTCAGGCACAAAGAGTTCTCTGTTATCATCTAGCAGTCGATTCAATGCCTCTAGCACATCGGATGGAGCAAGATTTAGTTCATCTAAAACAATCCAGTGGCCATCCCTGACAGCTTTAACTAAAAGGCCCTCTTGGAATACCAGTTTCCCACTAGGATCAGTAACATATGAACCTAAATATTCTTGCAGATCAGTGTGTTCATGATTATTTATCCGCACACATTTATGGTCAGTTATTGCAGCAAGATATTTTACAAGGCTTGTCTTCCCACTAGATGTGGGACCCTGCAAGAGAACTGGGTATCTCCTGATAGTTGTGGCTTTAGCTAAGCTTTTTAGGTGCTCCTGAACACTCCCAGTAAGTACATAGTTACCAAAATCCCTAGTCGCCAAATAATCTTTCAATTGTAAGACGGGCCGCTTATCACCTAATAAAAGATGCATGATCATTCTGTCCATAACCTTAGCACTTGGTCCGTCCAACAATGTCTTAAAGAACATACAAAATCCATCATAAAGAGCTTCCTCAAATTTGAACCTTCTTCTTGCTTCTTTGGTATATTCCAAGGCACGGTATAAAGATCTCAAGCTATATTGAGGCTTCTGATTAGCACCATCCTGTAGCCGTTCCACAGACTCCTTTTTCGCAGCTTTATAAAAAGTTACAATTGAACTTACCAAATCTTTGTTGAAGGGGTTGTCACCAATGAACTGACTGACAAATAGAGTCAAGTCATCATCATCTAAGACATCATCAACAAAGTACTCCGTAAATCTGCAGCGCAATGAGTAAGGCAAATCACGCTTCCCAGCATCAGTTGCAGGATTCATGCAGGCAAATACCCGAAAACCTGAATGCCTATACAGGTAATCTGCATCCCCTCTCTCAGCCAAGCATAATGCTCCGTTCTGTCCATCTAAGATGCCAATGATCCTTTGCAATGTCTCTGGAGGAGCCAAATTCACCTCATCAAGCAAGATCCAGTCACCATTTCTAAGTGCAGTGACAAAGGCGCCTTCAACAAAAGCAAAAAGCATTCCAGATGATGCCGTAATCTGGCGATACACAACCTGAAGTTTTTTCTCAAAATCTTCCCAAGCAGTCGAGATATGTTTAGGCAAAGGTGTCTTCCTTGATTCAGATCTTGGGTATTTTCTGTTCTTTCTTATTTCAATGACCATGTTGACCACCTTGTCAAATCTACGCAGCAACTTCACCCAATTTCTGTTTCCATACAGCACCTTGAGAGCACAGAGATATTTCTCATTTTCCTGGACATTAAGTACATAGTATAAAATCAATCATACAGAATACCCAGAAAAGAGGATATACAAGGACACAAAAGATTAAGATACCTTTTTAGGAAAAGTCTTAAAGAACAGTCCTTCAAACTCCTCATACAGAGGAGTGCAAGTTGATTGAAGATCAGTAGGTTTAAATCCCCCTAACAAGTCGGTGACGTCACTTTGTTGGCTGAGATTCTGGAATATTGATACAGATAAACCACATGAAGCCAAAAATAAAAAATAAAAATGGAGAACTAATGAAATCCAGATTCATGGAAAAGCAAATGCATGATTATGCCACTAAACATACCAGAACTGTAAGTTTGTGGCCAAGCTTTGATGCCAAACTCTGTACAAGTGTGGTTTTCCCTGTACCAGTCTCTCCAACCAAAAGAACGGGCTCATTCCACTTAACAGAACAAGCTATTCTTTCTAAAACACACATTGAACTGCGGGTCTTTACAAATGGCTTATTTTCATGGTGGCCCTGTGGAGGAAAAGGAGGTCAAGCAACAAACAAGATGCAAGATTCTCAAGAGAAACAAAGAAAGACAAGACAGGAACCAACAGCTGCTTCAATGCGTTGAAGACAAGCTCGCCCAATTTGAATTTCTTTAAATGATTCCTGCAAGCACAGGCAAGCAATCAATAGCTTTTTACAACTGCTCAAATGACTCAAGAGGTAGGAGAATACTAACCATAAGTAAGGGCTTATTAAGAGACCAAAGGTTCTCCCAACCGAATTCCTGCACACCCCACATCTTCCCTATACGCTCTAACCAAATCCTCTGGGTCTTAGCTGATGCAGAGGAAGCTAGAAAGATATCCGCAGCCTGAAGCGAACAATTTCATTTTTTGAGAATCATCAACAAAAACAACAGACCCTCCAGCGAAGCAAATAAAAAGTATGCAATGGGAAGAGTAGACCTCTAAGAAAATGGCATTAAGTGTCGAAGCTGACAATTCATTACCCAAGACAAAACCTGAACCAGAGATCCTCTTGCACCATTTCAGCAGATCCCTGACAACGCGGAGAAAAGGATAAATGAATGTCTTCCAAACAATGAAAACATGAATGCTGAGTATTCCAGTGATGTACCTAGTTGAGAATCTGTTTGGAAAATCAACACCAGAACTCCCAGAGTAGATTTTATTAACTGCTTCTAGGGTTGCTGTCAAGTCACCGAGAGAAGAATGGGTTAGTTTGGCCAATATAAATAACTACACACAAAAATTTGGAACAGAACTACCTGTGAGTGTTTCAGCGATGGGTGCCAAATCTGGATACCATGCACCAATTATGTCTACCAAGTCCTCCATACTAGGTGGCCAGAGCATAACCTTTCTCCAAAGAGAAGAAAGAAAGTTCCGACCTGAAAAACAAACAGTAATTTATCTGAAATATGATAAAGCTTCTTATTTTGACCAATAATCATTACTCCAATATTTCGGATAGAATGAGAATTTAGCAATTAAAAGAATGCCATAGGCTTTTTGAATGAAAGAGCGCAGACCAAAACACTGAGGGGAACATTTTCAGAAATCAGAAACAGAAAAAACAAGATTTGAGATGCTTTTCCAGGGAAGAAGTCGGAATAGCACAAAATGTAGCAAACATGAGAAGAAAATTCAAACTAGACACACCAATGCAAGAAGGTGAT
>JAOVYX010003741.1:0-38969 GCA_035668315.1 Drosera spatulata
AAATCCAACAGGAGCACCGCCCCCTGGGAAGCCTCCGATGTATAAATCTTCTATAGGTTTCCTCCTTTTTCATTCTTCCTTTATTGTGCCAGCTCTTTTCTTTTCGTCAATTTCTGGTCCATCTACATTATCATAATCTTTTCCTTTGCTTGCTTTAATAAAAATGCAGGTCCAAGGATTCCTTTGGAAGCTACAGAATCTGCAGGCGCAGCTTCATCCTCGGCAGGCCCTTCGTCCTCATCAGTGCCAGATGATGAAACTCTGCCCGCTGTCCCCCCTCCCCCTCCACTGCCTCCTCTTCCACTGCCTAGTGATACAGATACTGGGGATGGTTCTGCTGTACCTATTTCTTTGCCTTTACCACCTCCACCGCCGGTACCACCAAAACCTCCTGTTTCAAACTTGTCTACAACATTGCCTTTACCACCTCCCCCACCTCCCCCTCCTGGTCCGCCACCCAAGGAAGAGGGTGGACATCATTCTCCTCCTCCTCCACCGACGCCCCTATTAGAGTCCACGCAGCCACCTTCTAGCACAGTTGGAGCTGAACTTGATCAAAATGCACCCACAGTGCAAGATGTTGCAACTCCCAAAGCCACAAATCAGGTTTGATACTGTTCTGTACTTATATTTGCGATAAATTCCGTCATGTTATAATTGGAGTATCTTGAAATAAAGCCTTGGAAGTATCTTGAACACTGTCCTCATTGAAGATTCTAAGAACAGCTAGTATACCAGTTTGACAGGTTTACTATAGCCTTGTCCAAACACTCCTTTTCTTGGTTTTTCCCATGCATTTTGGTCGTGGAAAATCTAGGTTGGGCTTGAACTCTGATCATCAGGGATAAATAAGTTATTGAAGTGTTTTGTCAAAATATTACAAATGCAAGGATGATTGTTGTTTTACTTGATTCAGGTGATAGGTAATCTTCCCCCACCACCGCCACCACCTGGGCTGCCAAAAACGCCGGCAGGTAATCAATCCGATGGAGCTGCACCTCAGCCCGATGGCAAAGGTCTTGGTGAAAACAAAGGCATTCCTAAGTTGCCAATGCCGCCGCCACCTCCACCACCACGACAGCATCCTACAATGGGAGATCCTGCAGGAGTACCTACATTACCTCCGGATGTCTTACCTCCTGGTATCTCCCGGTTCCCCCCACCTCCGCCTCAACAACCCATACGTCCTCCACTTCCTATTCCTGGAGCTGCTGGACTGCCTGCAATGCCTGGAATGGTCCCACTTATTCCGAGGCCACCTTATGGTCCGCCCCCTGGACCTCCCCCTATGATGAGACCGCCCCTTCCACCTGGTCCTCCTCCTATGTATATGTTGGAGGACCATGGTGCTTTTAGGCCACCTCTTCCTCCTCCAAAGCCATCATATGTTAAATCAGCTGCACCGACGGTTGTCAAGAGGCCTCTTGCTCAGCATACTCCTGAGCTGACATCAATGGTATGTTTGTGTCCTATTCGTTTAGTACTTTTCTGGGGACTTCCTGTTGGAAGATATTGCCGGCTTTAGATTTTTCACTTAGCATCTGTATGCTTTAGCATTATGGTTCGTTACAGCAATCGCTCTCGAGTTCTTGAGTGAGATCCCAAAATCTCGCTCTTATATTTCCTCTCAAGTTTCACTTCTTAATAGGTCTTCGACATCTAGAACATTGGGATGCCCATTCAAATGGCCTTTTTTTGTCATCCTGTATTATCATACGATGTGTTTTATCTTTTATCTAAGAGCATTTTACACATTCTTCTATCTTTGACATTCAGTAGGGTGTTTCTTGATGTGTCTTCAGGTGCCTGCATCAGTACGCGTGAAGAGAGAGACGGCTGCTCCAAAACCAAAACCGAAGCCACTACAGCCAACTACGACAATCACATCTCATGTTGCACCACCGTCCATCTCCAGGCCAGCCCAACCTGCAACCACTTCATCGGTGCCGAAACCTGCAAGCATTGACGATTCATATTCCGCCTTCTTGGAAGACATGAAAGCACTCGGTGCACTTGATAGCTGATCTCGTCAATTTATCTGCTGAATCTTTTTTTCTGGCAGCTCGCTGTCAAGCATACTGGACAACTCCTGGCAGTTCTTAGATGCAAAGTCGTCATCAGGCCCTGCGTACAACGTTCTAACATTATGCCTGACTTGGGGTCATTCACCGGCAATTCTAACTTAAGATGAGAGGCAAGGGCGGCTTATCAGTGAGCTGAAACTTGCTCTCGACTTCTTTCTCTAAACTATGCGTGCGGGAACTGTAAAAAACAGCATTGACATTTGGTAGAATGCAATTGTTGTACTCTTTGTTTACGCCACGAGGCTGAGGTGGTTTGGTTTCTTTTTCTGTTGCTGCTTGGATAGATTGTTATTGCGCAATTGCGATATGGTTGTAACATTTGGCTGACTATTCTGACTTGAGTCAAAACTGGACTCGTAATGCAATTGCCATGGCACATTTTACAATCTTTCACTATTCTTCTATGTATACTTATGATCAGGTTTGAAGAGGAAGAAACCAAGGCGGCATTCAGGGTTGAGCGGCTTCAGAAACTTGATGCTTAGGCGTCTGTGTTTCTCGTGACATATTTCGATATCTTTGTTATCTTTCTCCTGTGGTGAGTAACGTATCTCCCAACCACATGTGAGCAAATTCGATGTTCACGGAAATTATGTATATCTCGTCTCTGCCTGTCAAGGTATCTTTTTCTTTCATCTTCTTACACGGCGCAAATTAGCAATCATAAGCATGTGTTTAGACTTTAGACGGTGCCCGAAGGCCCAAGAGTTTGGGAAAGATAGTAAAATAAGCTAAGAAACCATAGAAAGTTGTCACCCCTTATGTCACCGAAGAAGTTATCGAGTATATATTACATTTTCACATGGGTGGTATGATAATGATGCCTACGGTTTTGCTTTGATTTGCCAGCCTGTTCTTCCACTTTCTGATTCATTCAACAGCTTTCTTCTTTTGGTTTTGTAGAAGAAAAAACTTAATCCCTATAAAATATTGAGTCGTTACAGACGATTTCTATCAATTTTAAAAATTACTACTAATACTTATCTCCTTTGTCGTAAAAAAAAAAAAATCACATTATTTTGACAGTAAACCACATTAAATGAAGTTCAGAAGAGGATTAGGTATATTCTTCATTAGTTTTAATACAATTAGAATTATTTTGACATAAAACATCATTCAAAAGAGTTAATAAAAAGGTTATCTGTTTATTTTTAAAATTTAAAGGGGATACACTTCATTGTCAAATAGTTCAGAAGAATTTAATATTTTTTATCGTCCTTTTTTAACTATATTTTAGAGTTGTTGTAAAATCATACTCCTTTCGTCTTATATTAAATACAACATTCCTAATTATTATATTATTCAATATGTATTTTAAAAATTTCATTTGTCGTCTTAACGACGCAAGAAAATTACGTTACTGACGTCGGCGTCAGGTTGAAATACATAATTTAAATTATCATTAGTATTTCATAATAATTTTTAAAAAATGATGTTTGATCGTTCCGTAAAATGAGTCAAACTTTATCTCAATAAATATGTTTTTTCAAACAATTACAAATAATTCGGGAAAAAGAGTAGGAAATTTTGATATGATACGCAAAAAAGACTCCACAGCATATTGATTCCCTCATGCAGTTACTATTGTGACAATGAATGAGTCTGATATTTGATCATACGATTATTTTTATTATTAGTCAAAACGATATGAATTTTGTAAAGATAAATAACGTTGTCTATTTTGACTCAGATCATTGGAAAGGGATGCTTAATGATCTCGGAAGGTTGGGATATTCTCAATGATCGTCGTCTACTATCTGTTCGCCTAAACAAAGTTATTCTTCCGAATGATGGTAATTTTTTTCTAATGTGATTATAAAGTTATTTTTTCATTTATCTTGGTGTAGTAATTTACCATCTTGTTTTAGATCTATCTAAGATTATTGCGAGCGCTTCATCCAACCAAAGAAAAAAAAAATTCTTCTGAGCAATTTATCACACAAAAGTGACCAAATGGCTTTCTTGCTCATTTTATGGCTTTAACCTTATCTTTTGTCCTTGTCAAGCTATCCACCACCAACGGTCACTTGCATGCTCAATCCCATTTCAAAAAGTAGAAAATTGAACTAATCATTTTGATGGCTAATGTTGGAACAATTCAATAAAGCAATATTTGTTTGACTTAGATTATCCAATATATATCTGAAAGATATCGGAATATGATTACAATATGAGATGGAAACAGAACCGATCACTAGAGACAAACACTAACACCAGAGAGGCATTGCAGAAGCATGATCCTTTTTTTTTTCCCGAAACCTGCGATTTCTCATTTCCATATCTGGTGTGGTTCTCTACGAATACATTACAGAACCTCACCCAGTTCTAACTACAAATATCTCGGATGCTCATCTAGCAATCAATATCGACGGCTCAAGTGATCAAGAGAAAAGAGGAAAAGAAACAATGAAACAATGGCCCACTGAAACAATGAACAAATGTGATGTATGCCACCTCCGCTGCCACCTGATATGAACACAATACGTTCGCTCCAACGGGATTTACAATGGCAGGTTCACCTGCAAACCTTCAACGCCATCGGCATTATGGTCACATGTTGCAGCAAAGCGCACGGCCGAGCTGCTGCAATTTGTTCCACAGGCAAAGCATTTGCTTAGGAGACTGATAATGCGCTGTATAGTAATCTTCTATGCACCCGAACTGGCAAAACTTTAAACTGTGGAGGTACGCTACGGGTTTTGTGGCGTTGAATTTCTCGACCCACATTCCCATGCTCACATCTTCCATCTTGAACAACTGCACAAGGTATAATGCCGGTAAATAATCCCAATAACAAGGACTACTCCTGAAACGATAAACAAAAATTGTGCTGAAAGAAAGACAGGAATGCTGTTTGATACCATGAAACGTTTCCTACACAGGCCATGAAGGGGACATCTGACTACGACACGTAATAGAGAAAAATAATTCATGCGGCTCATGTTACCAGTGAACGATGATGATAGAGTGTAGGCATGAGGGAATGAATACTGACCCTCAGTTTATGCTTCTCGAAGTCAGAAACTATGTACTTAGCAACGTCAGCCGAAACAATGTAGCCAGGTCCATTCGCATATGGTGGGTAGTCCTCTTCGGGCCATTCCTGCAAGAAGAACAGCAGCAAAGCAGATTACCTTTATTTCATTAGCTTCATTTAGTGAATCACTTGGATTTGATCATATTTTCATGAATTCTCACCTCATAGGTAACAGCCCATTTACCACTACGTAAGGGCTTATGATAGTAGTTGATGTTTCCAACATACAAACTCGTACCCTCAGGAACTCTTCGTGCTTCTCTAACCACGACATCGACACGGACAAAGGTGTCATCATCAGACTTCATTATATTCTTCGCCGACACAGTCCTAACCTGAAAATAATCACAAAACTTCAGTCATTTACGAGAAAGATACCATAGAAAAGAGAGCAAAATGAAGCATTCAATTTCCACTATATGCACATACCCCATATTCACATATAGCAACAGTCTTCACCACTACAAGATCATAAGTATCCATGTATGGCACAATAACAATGTCGCCAAAATACTCAGCCTCTTTCTTCAAATCAACATTCACTTCCTTTCTAGCGTGCTGCAGGAGAAGAACAAAACAGAAGCTATAAGGGACCAGACAAAATGCTATTGTATTTCATCAAAGAGTGAGTCGTGGTTCGTGAAGCTGCTAGCACTAACCAAAGCCACAAAAAATCGAGCCACCACTTTGGAAGATTTAATGAGCGGATGCTGCATCCAGGACTTCCTGACAGCCATTCTCTCGGCAAAATGATTGCCAGCAGAAAGTATACCAATGAAGAGCTCAACAGGACTATCAGGAAGAGGTGGAGCTTGCCACTTGCTGGACATCTCAAGTTGCTTTTGAGGAGAGAAACTCGGATTCGAAGATGGCAAAGAAGCTGCAAAAATAGAATGCACATCGACATCACCATTCACCGTCAATCCTGTAGCATCCTCGAGAGAAAATCCCTGCCAAGAAAGAGCTACGCATTAAAGACGAGGAACTCATCACCCGAAACTGAGCAGGTAAGAGATTGTCACTCACTGTGCGATAAGGAAACGAAGTGACATGTCTCCCATCCACGTTAATATGATAACCTTCAAGGCCAGCACTCAGTGTCAAAACAAATAGCTTATCCTCAGCGAAAGGGTATGGCCAGTCAACAGACACTTTCTTTGTTCGATGTATGAGCCGGCTCAACCACCATGTAGCCTTCGATGTCCCCGAGCCACTATCATCATCGCGGATCCACTTCTCGCACTTGGCAAGGCCATCCACTGCATTTTAAGTGATTAGTTCACAAAATTTGGAACAACATGAAGAAGAACAACAAGAACTAACAAAAATGTCAAGCAACCTATGATAAGGAAGTCCAATCAAAACCACCTTGACATCTCAACCAACCATTTTGAGAAATCGAATGCTTAGAAGGAAGCAAATTCACACCAAAGGATTTCGCAAAACCATCAACTTCAATCCATCACAGCCAAAATAGAAGATCGGATAAAATAACGAGCAAATCTTCAAAAACAACCACGACAAGAAAAGCGAATTCAAGCTACTTCATACTCACCAGTCTCCTCATCGTCTCTCGACTTCCACCCCTCGCAGCGAAGGGCAGTGCCCCATTGCTGCCTATAACAAGTGTTCTGCTCAATAACAGGCTTCCCACTCCAATCACCCTTCAACCTAGGATTAAAATGTAACACCCTAGGCGGCTCCTCGCCATCAACCGTCTTCAACCCGATCAACTCCATCATGAACTGAGACACCAAAACACCCTGATCACCCTCCTTGACCAAAGCAATCTTCGGATCCTTCTCCTCATGAGCCACCCTCGGCTTCCCCACAACCGTCACATGTGATCCCAATGTCAATCCACAGGGCAACACAACCACAACTCTCCCCTTCTCCTGACCTCCAGTATCCGAAACAGCATTCGGACACGACTCGGTCCTATTCTCACTTCTCTTCTCCACCTCACTCTCAATCTTCCCTGACCTCAGATCCTCCCAAAGCCTCTCCCCATCCTGAAAAGCGACAATCGCGGCCCTATGAAGCCCCGAAAACCCATCTTTTGCACTACTATTCAACACCCTCCAATCGAAACTCAACCCGGAGAGTCTCCCATTCTCCCTAATCATCCTCTTCCTAACCCTAGACACATCACCAAGACCAACACGATCACGAATCACAACCGATGGCTGCGACGAAGGCGCCGCCCTCAACGGCGGCTTAAAGGGTCTGATCGGAGCCGCCTTCTCCTCCAACTCCTCCTCGCTATCGAGCCTATTGCTCTGCTGAACCCAAAACGCATCGTTTTGAAACCCTAACCCCTCATCAAAATCATCATCATAATCCCCAAACAAGGGGATTTCGAATGTGATCACGATCATGTAAATGAACCCAACAAGGAGGAGAATCTGGACCGATCGTTGACGCAAGAATCGCACGATCGAGTCCAATTTGCCCCTCCTCATTTTTGCTCCAATTTGGGTCACCACAGCAGTTCTCGCAAAATGACCCAGTTGAAATTGGGAGAGACCCAATGAGATTGAGCAAACCCTAGACCCCCAAAAATGGCGAAAAGGCTCCATTTTTGGGGATTTGGGGGCGATTGATGAAGAGGGTTGGTGATTTTTTTAGGGTTTCTGTGTGGAGTTTTTTGAGAGAGGAGAAGCGGCCTTTTTCTTTTTTTTTTGAGAGAGAGAGAACATGGCGTTTTTTGTGGCTAAGTGTAATGAAATGTGATTTATTGGGGTTTGATGCAAATTAGGGTAATAAATATCTACTGAAAATGGATTCTTACATTTATAGGATTTTGTTTTATTGAGATAGGTATCAGGTTAGATTTGGAAAAATCAATTATGTTGGACCAGAAGTTAAGAGAAAAAAAGCGGTAGATTTCGTTTTCCCAATTTTGAATTTTTTTACTGTAATGTTGCTTGTGTCTTTGGCTTTGTTAGGTAACACCGTTTATATCTTGGTGAAACTAATAAGCACTGTTTCTAAGTTTAGTCGGAGTTCTCAAATGTGCATCGAGATCATTTGTAAAGGATAATGATTTTTTTAATTAGTTAAACTGTAAGATGTCGTGAATATTTATTCATGATCATATTGTATATATGTTTTAAAACTGATGCTTAACATTGATCAGATCGAACATAGATATACCTTTAAGTTAGGGATGCTACGCGTGAAAATAATATACATAAATCAAGACCTGCATATGAATTCAAAGTCCGTTCAGTTCCGTTGGTGGTAAGCCTGCACTGTTTTAGATTTTGCCATGGTTCAGCACCCCACAATTGTTTTTCCTTTTGCCTTGTATGTAGTTTTGTACTTCCTACCTCCGTGACATAAGAAATAGAGAAAATTATCTAAATATATAATTTTAAAAAATTAATTTTAAAAATATCTATATGGAATTTTAATTTTTAAAACATATAATTTGAACGTTTCTCTCTTCTCCTCCCATAATCTCATCTTTCTCCCAATTCTCCTCCTTCTCCTGCTCATATTCTCCCTCTCCGACCTCTTCGCCTCTATATCCGTCCTCCTCCACATCCGTCATAAGGATTCTTACTAGGGTTAGGGTTTAGGCCGACAATGATGATGATGCCATCGGTGTCTAGGAGGAATATGTATGCGAATCCAAGATTACAGCAGCAGCAACAGGGAAATTGAGTGTTGACTGGGGTCAAAGAGGGGAAGAGGTGAGGAAAGTGATCGAGATTCTATCGAGGACGAAGAAGAGGAATCCGCTCCTGATTGATGAAGCGACGCCTGAAGTCGTGATTAGAGAGGTTTTGAGGAGGATCGAGATGAACGAGGTGGTTGAGGGATCGTTGAGGAATGTCGCGGTGATCAACCTGCAGAAAGATCCGGCTCTTGCTGGGCTTCGAATGGATGCGAGATCAAGAAACTTGGTGACCTGATTGAAAATAGAATGATAAGTTGTGGTGCCGGGATTGTGGATTTTCAAGTGGATTTATACGCGAAATGTGGGGGATGCAAGAAAGGTGTTCGACAAAATGTCTGAGAGGAATAATGTTGATCACATGTTAAACGATTTTTGTTGTAAAAGTTTTATGTTTTTTTGACAAAGAGAAGCTAGTTGCTAGATGTGAAAACGAAAGAACAATTCTCGACGGGATTGAATTGAGCAATGTCAATTTCAACTGCTCTGTTTTTGTTTCAGGCGCTCTATGTTCTACACGGACGTTCTGTTTCCTACACAAATGCTCTGTTTCCTACACGGGAGCTCTGTTTCCTTCAGACGAAGATTCCGACGATGTCGTCGGATTCCGGCGAAGATTCTACCGACCGTTGTCGGATTCCGATGAGAGGTCTGATGATGATGTTGGTGATGGATATGAAATGAAAGAAGTACAGAACTTTATATTTTAAATTTGTATGTATTTGAAGTTATTATCCCTTGTGTAATTTTTTGGAATTATTTTCAATTGTTTGTAGTTTTGGATAAATCATCCTAAAAAATACAATGTTATATTATTATTGTATTATTCAATATATATTTTGAGAAGTTTTGTTATTTATCTTAACGACGTAATAAAATCACATCATTGATTCAGGATTGAAGTATATAATTTAAATTATCATTATTGTTTTATTTTTGATCGTCCCATGAAGGATTCGTATCTTAAATAAGTTTATCGTTGACCTAAACCAACTTTATGTTTTTTATGAAATGAAGATAATAAATTGTTTGATAATTGTTACTCATCCTCCCACACCTGATCCCCCTATACAAACGAAGAAAAATAATGAAGAAAATAGTGAGGAGGGGAGATGAGGGGTTAGCACCCTTCAAATTGTTTTCATTGTTTGTGTTCATGTAAAAGTTTTGTTTTATTTTTTCTTGGATTGTTTGTTTTATTGTTTATGTTACTTTTTTCAAAAACATACATCAATGTTATTTAAGATTCTGTGTTTTTTTATTGTTTTCCTATTTTTTTCTTTGAATCGCACTATCATATATTGAAATTATCGTTATTATTTTAATTTCTTATGCTTATTAATAGATAAATTGTAACGATTAATTATATATGGAATATTACTAAAATTAAGAGGTTTACTCTTTGATTTCTTAAAAATATTAGATTAAATTAAGGTTTAATAAATAGATAATGAAAGAATAGTTTTAATGTTGTGACTATAAATTTAAGTAATCGATACATTAATTTATGTGGCCCCCCTCATGTATTTTTTCAGGCTCCGTCTTTGCTTAACGTGTTTGTATGCTTTGAGATGAATTAACATAACAAATTTAGATCAGCAACGGATCTATTATAATATTTATAATATTATTTTATTTTTTGGACATTTACTTCAGAATTTTAATTCTCAAGGATGGTAATTTTTTTGCTAGAACCTAGGGGGATTTTATTCAGGTAGATTCTGATATTTTCAATAAGCTTATTTTTTTTTCTTTTTTCCTGATGAATGCATGAAGATCATTTCCAAGGCTGTTGTTAATGGAAAAGTGGAAATTAAATTAGTGGGATGAAACGGTCCATAGTTTGCTTTTATATTTAAAACGTGTGGAAGTTTGACTTTGAGCTTGAAAAAAAAAGTTTTACTTTGAACTTGTAATGAATATTTTACCAAGTTGGGAATGAGCTGAAAAAAGAAAGGTTACAAGGCACGTAACCTTCTTCTATCATTTTGACTTTTGAGTCTACTACAGCTGCATTGTCAAGAAAAGACTGTATACATATTATTTTTTTCAGATTTAATTGATGACGAGATAAATTGAATTTTTGTTATTGTTGTTATGTATGGACCCTTTTATCAAACCTATCAATAATTTTTTTTTATCAGGGTTGGGTTCGAGGCGTGACATACCAACACTCGAGTCTCTACTATGTTCACGTTAAATGCATACAATTGTCAGATGGTGTAGAAACGATTAATTGAGTTCAAATTACTATGGAAACAAACTTATAGAAACAATAGTCTTGCATCTTTACAACTAACATTATTGCATCTTTTCAGTAGAAGTTTCATGATGCTGACATGGAATATACCCCTAACATGAACGATACAGTGACAAAAAGTTGGGAGCATTATTGCCTCATCGTGGGCAGCACATTACCGTTGGCTTTTAGGCCACCGATTAGCATCATTTTCAGTTTGGTAACTCCGCACATCAGTACATTGAACCGTCATTTTACATATATTGTTCTTGAGGACAACATAGAGACTGTTTTCCAAAACCACGAACACAGACACGAACATCTGAAAGGATCATAGCGACCCGAACCCCAAGAGAGGTGTGAAATAATGTGACATTAGACGACATATCTAGGATGCGTCCTGTGTCATGCACAAACCAGTTATGACTGAATAACGTTTTCCGCGATTTACATATCAGGGAAAAGTGCGCAAACACCTGTATATGAAAGCGATTTGTGGCTACTCGCCTTATGCATGGATGACACCTTGTTTGAAACTTTCACGGCGCGCCAATGCTTAGAAATATTGTGATACTGCAGGCAAACAAGAAAAGACGTCATTCCCTTTCACATTCATCGATCAAGAACTCTTAAACAAAACCATTGTTTAAGTGCTTATTAGGCAGCAGTTAACCAAATCAGTCACCCAATTCGAACCAGAACTTACATGGAGCGAAGCACGCGATCAGCGCCAGATAGAGAAAGATCATTTTTCTATCGCGTGATTTCATGATTCTCATCTCGAACTGATCATGTTAATTTAGCTGAGATGAAGCCCATGCTTTTCACGCTTTCGCTGCTTATTAAACCTTTCAGCATCTCGTCTTCTCTTATTTTACTTCACGGAGGATACACAATCTTCTATACTTTGATCTACTTGTTTTGAAAAGGAGAATAATGGTGCGGCCGTCTGGTTGTGTCAAGATGAATGGGAAGAGAGGTCCTTGGACACAGGAGGAAGACGACGAGGAGGATGTGAAGATCTTGGCGTGTGGGTCGAAGCAAGGAGCTGGAAGCTGGACTCCTTTTCCAAGAAAACACGGTATGATAAGCGAACTCTTGGAACTTTATGATAAACTGAGCTTCATTTTCATACAAGATGAAATTTGGTCATTTTTTCTGTAAACTGAGTGTTGTGCAGCGCTTAAGAGATGCGGAAAGAGCTGTAGAGTAAGAAAGACCAATTGCTTGCGACCTGATGTGAATCAAGATGGTTTCGCAGATGAGGAAGAGGATCTGATCATCAAGCTTCATGCCGCAATAGGCAGCAGGTATACTCTGCAACCATACATGAAGCCGTGACGAGAATTTTTCACCTGGCATTGTTGGTGTCTGGTTGCTTTGTTTTTATTTAAAGAACAGGCTCATCCCATCAATATGCTAATCGACCGCGAAAGTCCAAAATTGTTAGTGAAACCGATTAGCAATGCTGAAAATCCTGCAGAAAACTGATACCAATGTCTCAAACGATGGCCTCGATAAACCTTTTGCTAGAAACGGTTTGTTTAAGCATATACAGTTTGGCAGAAAGACGAGAGCTTAAGGTCCATGCTTCATGTCTTTTGTACTTGTAGGTGGACTATCATAGCACAGCAACTCCCTGGAAGATCCGACATCGACGTCAAGAACCACTGGAACTCAAAGCTGAGGAAGAAGCTCAAGTATATGGGCGTCGACCCAGTCACACACAAACCTTTCTCACAGATCCTCGCAGACTACAAGAACATCGAAGGCCTCTCAAGTTCAGGCCCTCGAATCGGGCACATTCACAGGGACCTTAAGACCGCTTTCATGGTCAAGACAGAACCGTTCTCAATGATCCCATTCTCGACACCATCACCAACCAGTACCATCACATCATCGTCATCAGAACACATGATCGCAAACTCTTCCAGCAACGGATACTACGGAGGAAACTACTCGCTCGATCTTCTGACTCAACTTCAATCCATCACGCTCGTCACAGAAGCCTCGAGCTCCAACACCAGCCCAGGACCGACCCCCTCGCCGATGTTCTTCGCCCAGCTCCGCTCGCCACCACCCGTTCCCATCCCCGACCAGCAACCCGATCAAGACCCTTTTTCTTGGCGCGATTTCCTAATGGAAGAAACATTCAACCCTAGCGATCAAGCCCCAGAAGTCGACTATTCAGCACAGCTAGGCATTTCATCGAACACCTTCCGTGCACCGGAGATCGAACCACCAGCGAGGGCTCCCGCGATGAAAGAAGGAAATGGGCAAGTGAATAATGTTGCTGTTGGATCATCTTCATTGTCTGAGAGTTCATTTGTGGAGGCCATGCTTGATCAAGAAAGCGCTATGATGCTTTGCGACTTAACTGGGCTGTTCATGGAAGAACCACTCTACTGTTGAATGATCATGATTAGGAGACCGATGATAGGTTGTTTTCTTTGCTTTGTTACGTGTCTTTGTTCGATTGATGCAATGCAACAATGGAGTATGAGTATGTGATTATAGGTATGCTGAGTATAAAGTATCGCTACTGGTGAGCAGGGGATTGTTTTCTTGCTGGACAAATGATCAAATCTTCCTCCCATTCCCTCAGTCACGTGAAAAAACGCAATGTTAATTTAACTCAATAATAAAATCATTCAATTTATGAATCGTTTATGAAATGATTAAACAATATTTTAAATAAAATTATCATAAAATAATATTAATAATTTAAATTATGTATTTCAATCCTGTGTTAGTGACGTAATTTTTTTATATCGTGTCGTTACGATAAATAATAAAATTACTCAAAATACGTGTTGAACACTGCAGTGATGATATAATATTCTACTCCCTCAGTTTCAAAATATAAAAACTATCCGATATAGGATTTATGTGTGAGTTGAATATGTGTGAAATTTGATAAAAAAAGAATATTTTTTTGATGATAATGCGGTTTATTGTATCAATTGTGAGAGACGATGACGAATGTATTTTATCAGATAATGATTTTATGTATATTTTAAAACGAATCAAATAAATAAATATTATTTATATTTTAAAATGGGGGAATATTTTTTTTACTGAGGGAGTAAGTTTTTGAAATGATTACCTCACAATAAAAAGATCTTGAATTGATAAAAAATTCTTTCAGTTGTCATTTTGGTCTGAAGAATGGGGCTGCCGGGGCCGAAGGTGTGGTGGGCATTTTCGTCTCAAGAATGACCGGTGGGATATTGGGGTGTGAAAAGTATTTTGATTTCATATAAATTAGGATAACAATATTTTTATGGGGATTATAGGGTTACGGTAATTATACCTAAAAAAATTATAGGTCTCACATCAAATTCGAAAAAAATTATTTTTTTTATTCAAAATAATTGTGAAGATTGACTGTGCATATTTGTTGAGACGAATTTAACACGCATCGTGAGACGATCAAATATCATTTTTTTTAAAAATTACATGAAATATTAATGATAATTTAAGTTATGTACTACAATCTGACGTCGATGATAAAATTTTCTAACGTCGTTAAAACGTAAAACGAAACTCCTCAAAATAAGTACTGAATAATATAAAATATAAAAATGTTATAATTATTTTGCAACGAAAAAAATATGACTTTTTTAAAAACTTAAATTAACAAAATATTCTAAAAACACGTGAGAGGGGATGCAATTTTCTTCATGATAGTTACTGCATCCCTTTATTTCCTTATTTTTATAGCCTCACAGAAAAGTTTGAGCAATGTTGAGAAATGAGCTAAAATTATTTTTAGAAAATATATCGCAAAAAGAAAATTATACTGTATGCTATTAACTTTATTAGCAGATCCATATCAAAAAAAAAAAAAAATTCAGAAAATTCTCATATGATCTATATTTTACAAAATAATTTTCGTTTCATATAATCCGATAAAATATTTCTCATGTTGGATACTATATAATAATATTTTCAATTTTATGTATACCATATTACAAATTTTTGTTTTTATTGTTTTTCATTTTAATTTTTGGATTTGTTGGATTTGAACTGACGTACTGTTTTACTTTATTCTTTTTTAAAACAAAGGAAAAAATAACAAATTCCAACATATTTAAAAAAGGCACACTGTTTGTTCTTATCAAATGATTTTTGTTCTTTTGTGTGAAAAATTTGTACAATAAAATCCTAATTTATCAATTTGATCATTTTTTCTATTAGATTTTGTTGTTGAAACAGAGCGACTTTCGCGATTGAGGACGGATATTGAATTCAAATGTCGATTTGGATTGATAGATGATTTAAGTTGGATTTGGATATGGATTTGGAATTGACAACAGTTCGTTTTTCGTAGGTTTGTATGTGTAATACCCCGAAAATTTGCTATTAAAAAATATACAATGTATTGATGAATAAGCGTATAATATAACATTAAACAAAACGTTATATATATATATATTAACAAACGAATAAATTACAACGTTAAACGTAGCGCTATATAATCGATAACGTACGAACAAAAATAACGAATGCATAACGTTATAACGAAACATTACGAACTTACAAATAATATAACAAATACTTATCATTAAACATAACGTTATAACGATATAACGTACGTATTTAATTAATGTACGTGTTGAACATAATAAACGTATAACGTTATAACGATATAATAAACGTATTTGAGCTAATAAAATACAGTTCCGAAAACATTCGAGATTTTTTGCAAAATGAACGTCATTAAGTTAGAAGTAATTTTGCTTATTTATGGATATATTTTTCGATAAAATAATAAAACAAAACAAGGATAAAAATAGACTGACAAAGATAAAACGAGGAAACGATTCTGAATTAATATAATCTCCCTCCGCCCATTTCCATTTCCTCTGCACTTATTCCTTCGACGTCGCGTTGTTTGATTCCTCGCTCACGGAAACTGTCCGCCCACCATGGAAACCGCTGTGCCACCACACCTCATCATCACATCGCCACCATCTCATCAAACCACCATAACCATGACCCCTCACCAGATCACCTTCTCTGCACTCCTTTCTTCTCCTTTTCCTCTTATTGTCTCCTTTCCAAAACCAAACCAAGCAGTCATGACAGCACCACGAGCCACTCCACATCAAACCATCATCGGCTCACCATCATTCCTTTACTCGCGATCATCATCATAGTCAGTCAAGCCGCAGCCACCATCACCATCCTTGAGCAAATACAGCAATAGGGACGGAGGAGAACTTAGCGGGACGTGGAAGAGGAGTTTGACACGTCAGAGAGCAGAGATAGCAGCGAACGAGTCAAGGAAAGCCAACACTTGAGGTAATCTAACTCGATACGAGATATTTATATTCGTTCATGAACTCGTTTTCCATTCGTACGTTGTTGAATCATGTTTGAGCTGTGGAATGTGCATGGAGGATGAAATATATGTGTTGGTGTCGTTGTCGAAGGATATCGCGAATGGTTGATGTGCATTTCCTGCGTTTTGGGCAGCACAGGACATTCGCGTCCGCCTTGTCACGCCCGCGACAGGTGCCCGCGACAATTGTCATGCCCGCGACCGTCTAAGTCGTGCCCGCGACCTTGCCCAGCTTAGAGCAGATACTTCACGAGGTCGAAATCGACCTCAAACATCAACCTTAAAGTCTGACCTTGCATATTTGGACATAAAAATACGTTTAGGAAATATTAAAAATGATGCATGAGACCATGCAACGCTGAGATCAAAGACGGGGCTCTGTCATGAAGACAGAATGCCCCGGTACGTTAAACACCATTTTTTTTTCTAATGAGGGTGCTTGGTGAGCGTGGACCCGTCAGGGGGCGCTGTCCCCCTGGACCCCCGTCCTTGGTGAGCGTGGCGTACATTCATGTTGAAGGATTAACCTAAATGCGTATATGTGATACATAAACTTTGCGTATAGAAATGGATATTAAATATGCATATATGACTATACGACACCTCTAACCGCGTCGTGACAGGTGGAAAATAAAATACTAAGATAATAACAACTCAAATCATACACTATTACGCGTGATATATAAACGATATGCTCAAATATATATATACAAGGTGATCTACAATGCATGAACAACGCTAAATGAAATCATCATAACGTATGCCTAAGAAAGCATTGAAACGTGTTGGGATGTACACTGCGGGACATATGAATAAATGAAATACAAACCAACGATGAATACCTAATCAAATATAAAGGCTGAACACTCTACATGGTTTATGAACTGTCAAGTCTTCTGTCATTTTTTTTGAAAGTGTTTTGGAGATTGAGCTCGGCACTGCCATTATCTCCTTTTGCTGAAACTATTGGAAAGAAGGTTGTACTTGGTGTCCTTTCTTAGAATCTGTTGAAAGTCAAGTGAAAGTCCTAGGGACTGAATTCTAGCCAAACTTCTTGAGTCATTGTCACGGGTGAACTGAAAGTAGTTAAGGAGCGTTGGCAGCCCCCATCCTCTTAGCATGCATGCAACAGTTTCAACGTCGGACGTGACGGGGCCACTGGCTACTCTCTGCAGGGAGGCCTAAATCTATCCCAATGAGAGGTTGGAAACGCACTTTATCCACTAAATTGTAAGGCGACGTACAATCGATGCAAGTACGTACTAGATCGATGGATTCTTATAACCCGACTGAGAATTGACGAGTCTTATATTCAAAATCTGTCTGTTGAAAAAACTCTCGAGTCATGGGCCCATGCTAACAAAAATGAACATAAGAAACGTGAAATCATACAAGTACTCACACGAAGTATGGTATACCTATTTTCCTAAAAAGTATAAACGTTTTACTGATACTCATCGATTCGTCATAATCGGGGGAGTACCCTACAAATATGAGGCATTTACTCTAGGTTACTGAGTTTTGTACTCACGAGTTATGTATTCCGTTTGCAGGTGAGTTACCGGATGATCAGTGAAGACTGTAATCCCTTATGTATTTTTAGAGATGTTGTAATGAAATATGTAATATATGTGATGTACTAGTCATGTCACAAACTGTGTAACTTAATGGGCTCTCTCCTATGATTGTAAACTGAATTCGTAACAGCTAAACAATATGAACGGAAGCATTACAGATATTTTCCTTGACTCTATGCACCTTTAGACCCATTTGATTTATTTAACCTTGTCATGAGCCGGCATAACACCACCTGTCACATGACGTTGATCTTGGGACGTTACGGTATGAGTTGGGGGTTTCTGGTGGGTTTGAGTATGAGAGCGTAGAATATGACAATGGAGAGCAAATGGAGGAGAGAGTCGAAGAGGAAGAAGAGAGTCAGTGATGAAGAGAGTGTATGTTATGAGAATTATTTTCTTGTGCTGTATCGAATGAGAATTTTTTTAAATTTTTTTTTTGTAAATTTTGGGAATTTTCCCAAAAATTTTTATTCGCATCACTTTTTTTTTTCTAAAACAGAAACCGAGACGTTTATAAAATTAAAAGCACGTTTATGTTGTAGGAGTAATATATTCTCTCCGTTCCAAAAGAATTATAACACTTTTTTTATATTAAGATATTCCAAATAAATTATTACCTATTCCATTTGAAAATTTTTTTCTATAAAAATATCAAAACCCTTTACTTTTATTTTATATCATAATTAATTGTGATTATCGATTTTGGTTGATTATGGTTTCTTTTTCCGATTACAGTTTTGCTACTTTCGATTTTCGTGTTGGTGTAATTTGGACTAATTCGGAATTCAGATTCAATCAGTTCATCCTTTTTCTCACTTTTTTTTAGGTTTTTTCTATATATTTTTTTTCTGTGAGTATAGTTCGTCCTTTACACGTGTGAAGAGTATTGAAGTTGTCGAATCTTTCACGACGAATATGCGCATCGGTCACCAAGTACGGAGGTCTCGCTGAGGTGTTTGATAAATTTTGAGAATTCAAAGTAATGATTGAAAATCAACTGGACAGCAAAATCAAAGCACTACGGACTAACAATGGTGGAGAGTTCTGTTCTGATAAGTTTGAGCAGTTCTGTAGAGATAATGACATCTTGAAACAGAAGACTACTCCGTATATATCACAGCATAATGGAGTAGCAGAGAGGCTGAATTGTACGCTCATGGAGAAAGGTGTATGCTTAGTTGGGCGGATATGGGTCATGGGTTCTGGGCTGAAGCAGTGTCCACAACTTGTTATTTGAAGAACCGGTCTCCTACCTCTTCATTGAAAGGTATGACTCCATACGAAGCTTTGTTCAAGAAGAAGCCAAATCTATCCCATATTCGCATGTTTGGTTGTGATGCATATGTTCTTATATCTAATGAGAAAAGAACTAAGCTTGATAATAAATCTGAAAAATACAAGTTCATCGGTTACAAGGATGGAATTAAGGGTTCTAAGTTATGGAACCCAGTCAGCAAGATTGTTCTCTATAGTAAGGATGTGGGGTTTTCTGAAACATCAAACAGGGAGACAGTACATCAAATTGATAGTCAGAATACATTGTCAGAAACAGTACAATTTGATGATAGCCGCGATGTTCAGAATCCAAATGCAGTTTTAGAGTCAGTTGGAGGTCAAGTAGATGATCAGGTTGATGATCAATTGGATGGTCCAGATGATGATCTAGCAGAAGATTAGTCCGATTATTCTGTTGAGGAGGTAGTGGCTGTTCAAGAGCCAATACGTGTTGCTGTTGAAGAGAAGACACCAGATATGACTCGTAGAGTTTCCACGCGTCTAAAGAAACCTGTTGTTCGCTATTCTCGTAGTGCAAATGGTGCATTTCATGCTTTGAGCATTACAGCTGCTGAACCTAGTAGCGTGAAGGAGACGAGGTCCATGGATGATGCGTATCAGTGGGAGCTTGCTATGAATGAAGAGATGCAGTCATTGAAGAGGAATAAGACATGGATCTTGTGTCGGTTACCTGCAGGTAGGAAGGCAGTTGGTTGCAAATGGATCTTCAAGCGGAAGTTAAAGGCTGATGGTTCTTTGGAGAGGTACAAGGCGAGGCTGGTAGCTAAAGGCTACTCACAGATTGAAGGTCTCGATTATGATCAGATTTTCTCACCGGTAACGAAGTTGACATCGGTCAGGTTCATGCGCGCTATAGCTACTGCCTATGATTTGGAGATTGAGTAACAAGATGTCAAGACGACGTTCCTTCATGGTGATTTGGAGGAGGAGATCTACATCAAACATGCAGAAGGTTATGTGGTGAAAGGTAAAGAAAATCTGGAGTGCAAGTTGAAGAAGTCCTTATATGGACTAAAGCAAGCCCTGAGGTGTTGGTACCAAAAGTTTGACACTTGTATTCTTCAACTTGGGTTCTTTCACAGTGAAGCTGATCATTATGTCTACACGAAGAAGGTTGGTAAATGTTTATTTGCTCGATATGTAGATGATATGTTGTTGATTGGGAACAACATGGAGATGATCAAGTCTGTGAAAGGTATGTTAGCGCAAAATTTTGAGATGAAAGATCTTGGTCCTGCAAACTTCATCTTGGTATGCAGATTACTCGTGATCGTGCTAATAAAAAACTGTGGCTTGTAAATCACATGGAGATGTGTTGAAGAAGTTCAACATGTTAGATTATAAATCACAGAGTTCTCCAATGGTTTTGGGTATAACATTGTCTGCCGAGCAATGTCCTAAGACAGCCGATGAAGCGGAGGAGATGTCACGTATACCTTATGTAAGTGCAGTCGGTAACTTGATGTATGCTATGGTATGTACACGTCCTGATATTGCTCATGCAGTAGGAGTATTGAGTCATTAACGTCAAATCCTGGAAAGTAGTATTGGACAATTGTAAAGAGAGTTCTCAGGTATCTTCAAACCACTTCTGATTATATGTTGTGTTTTGGAGGTAAGGGTAGTGGGAGTAATCTTCAGTTTGATGGCTATGTGGATACTGATTGGGGTGGTGACTTAGATAGCAGACGGTCTACCAGTGGGTGTGTCTTCAGCTTATTTGGTATAGCAATAAGTTGGATGAGTAGAAGATAGAGTGTAGTAGCGCTCTCATTGACTAAAGCCGAGTACCTGACTTTGACTCATGCATGTAAAGAAGTTGTGTGGTTGAGAAGACTGAGTAATGAGCTTGGGTTTCAAGTTGAATCCATGAAACTGAAGTGTGACAATCAAGGAGCTATTTTCTTGGCTCAGAATCCAACATATCATTCTCGTACAAAGCATATCGACAATCAATATCACTTCATCCGGGCAAAGGTTGAGAAGAAGGTGGTGCTATTGGAAAAGGTTGACACGTCCCTTAATAAAGCTGATTTCTTGACTAAGGCAGTGAGTCATTCAAAATTCAGTTGGTATACGACTGAGGTTGGTGTGAGATGGTTAACTGCTAGGGTGGCATCCGTTGTTGTGAAGCATTCAACAAGTGAGAGATTGTTGAGGTTGTCGAATCCTTCACAACGAATGTGCGCATCGGTCACCACGTTTTGAGAGCGTGGGAGTCAAAATAATTGAGTTCTGGATGCTTTGAGGACGTTTCAGGTGAGGTATCAAAGCGTCCGAGCGTAGTGCAATGTCACACTCCGGCGCGGTAGGATGCTGATGAAATCATGCTCTCGTGACTTGATTCAAAGCGGGCGGACGCAGTAGTTTTGGGCGCCCGAGCGCAGCTTGTCTAGACGTTCGGGCGCGGTTAAATCAATGCCTCTTAAAATATTACTCCCTCCATCCCAGAAAGGCTGCAACATTTTAACTTTGCACGCGTATCGATGCAAAGTTTGACATGCGTGCAACGATGATCAAACGTAATTTTTTATAAATTTATCATGAAACATTAATGTTTGTACAACTTATATATTTCAACTTAATACATGTTGCGGGACGATCAGACGTGATTTGATATGAAAACGAGACTTGTATTCATGCATTGAGAATACTGCAAAATACCTTTATGTTGTAACCTTTCTGGGACGGAGGGAATATCTTTTTCGAGCTATTCTTGATTGAGATCCGGTATATATATATACCTTTGTTACAGATTTATCATGGGATATAGAAGATCAGGGTTTGGGTTTATTTGTGATGGCTCTGTAATACCTTATTCATCTTCATAGTGATTTGCTATCGCAATTGCGATGGTGTTCTTGTTGGGTTTTCCTCACAATTCTCGGATTTTCTCACGTTAATTGTTGTGTTCTCGTTATTGTTCTTCTTGTTTTGTGTCTTCGATTCTTTCAAAGCGGAGAAGAAAAACACATCATTTTGCCCTTTACTTCCCAGAAACGACGATGTTTTGCCTTTTGTAGTAGGTGTTTCGTTGTCCTTTGTAGCACATCCCTTTTCTCGTTGCTATTATTGCTGTGAATGTGGATGATTTCAATCTTATAGGTACTCCAGAAAAGTTAACTACAATGTCACAACTTTTGAAGAGGGAATTCAAAATGAAAGACCTTGGACAAACAAAATTTTGCCTAGGAATACAAGTGCATCATTTCATCCGGGGTATTCATCCATCAATCAACCTATACGAAAAAGATATTATCTGGATTTTATATAGATAATACCCATTTGATGAAATCTCCGATGGTTATTCGTTCATTGGATGTTTAAAAAGATTAATTTTGACATCCAGAAGAGGGAAAACGAGTTTTGGGATAAGAAATTCCCTATCTAAGCACAATTGGAGAATTAATGTATCTCGCAAATTATATAGGACCAGATATTATATTTATTGTTAATCTGTTGGCTAGCCATATCTCTGTATCTATAAGGAGGCATTGGAATGGAGTCAAGCATGCCATGTGTTATCTTCGAGAAAGCATTGATATGGGATTGCTTTATCCAAAAGGAACGAAGTATGCATTGATTGGATATGCTAATGTTGGATACCTGCCTAATCCTCATAAAGCAAAATCATAGATGGGATATGTATTTACTTATGGTGATACTACTATATCCTGATGATCAGTAAAACAGACTCTCGCAGCAACTTCTTCGAATCATTCAGAGCTTATAGCAATCCATGAAGCAAGCCAAGAATGTGTATCTTTGAGTTCAATTATTCAATACATCCAAGCGTCATGTGGGTTATCGTCTATCAGAAGGATTCCCATTGCACTTTATGAAGACAACGCTACTTGTATCGCACAGGTCAGAGAAGGATACATCAAGGATAACAGAACGAAGCACATCTCACCAAAGTGCTTGTACACTCATGATTTTCAAAAAGATGGATACATAGATGTAAAGCAAATATGTTCAAGTGATAACTTGGCTGACTTGTTTACAAATTCATTGGCAAGTACAACTTTTGTGAAGTTTCGAGATAAGATTAGAATGCGCCGACTTAAGGATCTCCTTCAACAAAATTAAAGGGTTTTGACTTGAGGTGGAGACCGTTTTCTTTTTCCTTCGATCTGATTTTTATTCCACTGAATTTTTTCAGGCAAGGTTTTAATGAACTAGTCTCACTTCAGGTATTAGATACATTCAAGAGGGAGTGTTGTAAAATACATATGAATGTTATCTACACTTTAATTTTTCTATGCATTTTTTTCATACCATTTATTATCACACATGGGGCCTGTCGGCATTGTTTGACACTGTTCTTATACTGTTTAATACTATTCATGTAATACCCCAAGGAAAATGCTTAAATGGTTTGATAGTACTACCTATACCAACAAGGTGCACCTTCCTTTTCGGTAGCCCATCACTTTAGAACTCCGCAGTTAAACATGCTTAACGTGAAGCAATTCTGGGATGGGTGACCTCCTGGGAAGTTTCTCAGGGTGTGCGCGAGTGAGGCCACTGAAAGGACTAGTGTTGGTCTGTGGGGCCAGTTGTCAGCCTGACGAGCGCTTCTTGGTGACGACCGGTAGCAAGGATTTGGCCGGAGCGTTACAATTCACATTGGATCCGCTACTGTTTATGTCGGGAGACTTTCTTTCTCCCTTAGGGTATAAAACCGAGCCCTCTCCTCTATATTTGTAACGCCACGACGAATTATTAATTATAAGTACGTGACGTCACTGCCGCTACAGACCAGGATTCATAGCAAGGCAATTCCATACTAGGGTTTACTTAACAGAATGTAAGAAAGTCAGTTATTACAGTCATCCATAGTCAGTTTTAGGACTCAAATACAACCATATGTTCCAAATATTACATATAATACAAGCGGAGCCCGTGCCAAAATAACTACTCATAAGCTTCGTCCTCCTCACCTGAACCTGCACAAGAGACAATCAAAGAAAACAAGAAACCCATGAGCAAAGATTCGCTCAGTAGACCCCAGGTACTGCCATAGATTGGATGTCACGTGCTATAGCCCTGTCACCTGTCATAGCACGTCATAATCGACAGTATATTAAAACCCCTTTTTCCTTGTTTTTATTATCATTTTATTCAGTGGGGCTGGCGGCAGTTTGGTGGCGGCTGGCTGGGCCGGGGTCAGCGAGGCTGGGGCAGTGAGGGGGAAGGCGGGGCGGGGGAAGATGGAGGAAGGAGAAGGAGGGAAGGCGGTGACGGGTGGCAGGGCAGCAGCGGCGGCGCTTGGCGGGGGAAAGGGGTGCGGCCCGGGGAATGGGGCTGGGAAAGGGAGAAAATAGGAAGGAAAAGAGATGAGGAGAAGGGATAGACCGTCACGTGTCATCCCGTGATTGGCCGGATTAGGATAGTTTGAGATTACATTATCCTTTGGGTTTATATTTGGTACAATTATTTTAACTGTTCGTCGAACTAAATATATGAAAATTCTCAGAATTTTACAACGAGTTCATATTTATAGTTAAAACGACAATCCGAAAAAATAAAATTTTTAATTTATTACAATATTGAACACATAACATTTGTTATAATAAAAGAAAAGAAGAGGAAGCAGAGAAGGAGAAGAAGGCAGTGGGGTGTTTCGTTTCATTTAGTGATATCGTTCTATTTTTCGTTTCGTAACGATGGTTATTTTTTCCCCATGTTTTAGCATTTTGAATTTTTTCTGTTTCCAAATTTATGGTGACTTGAATATTCCTCTCAAATGCCATTACTGTTTTCTTTTTCGTTAACGTTTTAGCTTTATGATGCATATAGTTTAATTTAAAAGACAAACTGTTTGTATTTAATAGGGGCACTCTTTCATCAAAAGAGCATTGAGTAGACACTAGGCAGTGCTCTTCTCATCCCAAGCCAAGTTACAAATCAAAATGGCATAAGCACTAATCAATTTATAATAACAAAAACAATGCGTCTTAGGGGACGATGTTTCATAAATAGTGCGTCTTACGGGACATCATTATGTAAATAGTGCAACTTGTGGGATGTCGTTGTATAAACAGTACGTTTAGTGAGACGTCGTTGATAAATAATGCATCTTGTGACACGTTGTTGCCTAGACAGTGCGTCGTATAGGATGTCGTTGCTCAAACAATGCATTTTGTGGGACGTCGTTTAGTATACAGTGCGTCGTGTGGGACGTCTTTTCGTATACAGTGCGTCTTATTGGATGTCAGTTGCGTTCATAATGGGCCTTAGGAAACATTGTTGCTTAAACAATGCGTCTTCTAGAACGTCATTGCATAAACACTAATTTCAAAACACTAATTTGTATAAGTTTCATCCGCGGTTGATTCCTTCATTGGTTCATCACCATTCACCAACATGCCGTAGGAAGATTTACCAGTGTACTCGTCAGAGATAGTGGATGTTGAAGCGATCAGAAAGAGCAATTTGGGGGAGAACATGGACACTAATTATGGGGGTTTTCCTTTTGGTTTGTTGTGCATGAACAGACAGAGTAGTATGTAGCTAGGAGAGATTGGATTGTTTTCTAGTTTTCTGGGAGCAATATTTTGTTTCCATATGAAACTCAGGGTAAGGTAGACCTTGTATATTATTTAAGAACTAAAGGTAATTTAAAAAATCAGATACAACTAATTGGTAATAATATAATATGTTTTACATTTCTTGATAATTCTCGGGGATTTTACATTTCATTATCCCAAATTCTTTTTTATATAATAGGTAAAATTTTTTATACTGTATTTTGCAAAAGCCATACAGCAAATTCATGTTAGGAGAGCAAAATATAACAGATTTTTCAAAGGGGTATTTTTTTTATAGTTTATCTTTGAAACAACGAAAAAAAATCCAAGAATTAAATTTTTATTTTAATGAAGTTAAATTCTAAAATCAAATAAAACTCATTAAATGAGTTGATTGGTGTGGAGCTCCAAATATGGAGTAGTTATTATTTGATTTTTTCACAATGTAACAACCAATTACAAACACACTAGTTTTCCCAGTTGATTTCAGCATTGCGTTCTTGATTAATAGAGAAATTCACCTTATACGTCCTTTAAGTGAAAATAAAAAATAATAACTTGGGATTATAAATAAATATATTAAATAGGTACACAAATATATTTTCTAAACAGCTAGAGATCTGTATTATATTATTAAATGATTCGTGTTGTTTCATTACTCGCTATTGATGTGTTTTATTGAAATAGTAGCTCATAGATCTCCCACAAATGTGGCAATTTACATGCGATGATGCCCTGATTTTGACATGTGTATGATGAGAGGAGTAGACTACGTGCAACTTTTCAACGTCAACCACGAAATTAGAATTATTCTTATTTTTTTGATATTATAATAGATGTAATATTTTAATATCTATATTGTTTTAAAACAAATGAAAAGTATTTCTTTTTGAAAAATTTTCCCCACACAGAATATAAAAACACCACAATAGTTTTCACAAACTTTTTTTCTTAATTATTATAATAAACCTTAGTATCTTTAAAAAAAATAAAAGTATTTTTGATTTTTTTTTCGACAAAGGTAAAAGTGTTTTGGTTAAACTAAAAAAATTCAACTATTGTCTAAATTTACGATCCAAGTCAAATTGTTTTATTTAATATGGACGGAGGGAGTACCAAGGGACTGTTTGATATCGTTAATATTTTTGTTAAACAAAAGTGTTTGGAGTTAATTCATCTTTTTCAAACAGATGAAATGGGATCAGATAAAAAAATCAACAAAAATGACTTTTATTTTATTTTTTAATTTCATTTGTGTATAATATTCAAAATTGCATATACAAAAAATAAATTATTTTATTTTATAAATTAATTTTAATTTTCTTAATTAATTTTTAGTTTTTATAACTGATATAATTTTCATAATTTTTAATAATAGTAGTACAGTACCAAAAAAGTGTTGGATATGATTTGGGGCAAACTATTTTAAAATTCCCAATCCATATTTTACCAACATCTTATTCCCTATTTCACTTTCATACACATCTTAATGCGCATCTCAATTTCAAATTTTATTTTACTCAACACTCCTTTATAAGCCCATTGTTAACAAGTCAACAAATCAGATCAATCTTCTCTCCCTCATTTTTTATTTTTTCACTCTTTGAAAGTCACCTTCTCCTTCCTCCGTATTCTCTCCAATTCAATCCTCAAAACCACCAATTCCAACAATACAATCAAACTGATTTCAAAGCCCTTAAAACAAGAAGAAGCACAATCAAATACAGTACACAATCACCACCACCACTATAATCGAAACCCTAGACACAATCATCACCACCAACACCACCACAATTGAAATGGTAGACACAGTCACCACCGCTACCATAATCGAAACCCCAGACACAGTCATTACCATCACTACAATCGAAACCCTAGATATACTCGAGCATGGGGAAAGAGTTGGGAAGAAAAAACAAGAAGAAATCAGGTCATAGCGAGAAGGAGGGAAAGACGAAGTCGGGGCTGGATTCAGGAAACGAAGAAATCAGCCTACTTTGGGTTTGGCAGGTTTAGAGACGACGAAGTTGAGGCTGGATATGCTTCGGCGCCGGGAACGACAATCGTCGAGTTGGAGAGTTTAGGTTCATTGATTTTCGACGAGATCATGGTCGAATTGGTGGCTGAAGTTTTGTTGATGATGATTCTCTTGTTCATGAGCGCGTGAAGGATGTTAAGATGTTAAGTCGTTGTCTGTATGATATGAGAAAGGAGTTGGATATTGTGGTGAGTAGTTGTGAAGGAGGTATTGACATATTGTGGATGGGGTTATTCTAAGTTGAGTTGAATTGGTGATGGGAGGTGTCCTATGGCGTATGGGGCAGATGGTTCGAAGCCGACGATGGTGCATGATGTTATTCGACCAATGATGAAAACTTGTAGTTGCATCTGTGACGATTAAAGCTTATAATTGCATGTTATGTAACTTGCATTTGATTGTGAAACGCTTTTGGATTTAAGAACTGTTGATTTGATATTTTTGACACAGCAATCTTGCATTTTGAACTATCTATACTGCACTTTGTAACATATGTTTAGAAATTTATTTTTTATGTATTGTATTTTACAATTTAAATACCACATCGTTGAATTGTATCTTGTCGGGTTATATGAAAACGAGGGATTTTGGGATATCGACAGGAAGTTGTCTTTGTTTGCTGTGGACTAAACATTTTATGACAGACTTATGGGAACGTTAGAGAATGGTAGGCGTGAGGTTGAAGAGATCGGAGACAGCACTGTCCTTATTAAAGGACACACATTGTGTTCAGGAAGACGAATCGGAGAGTTGATTGCTTGGTTGTTTTCGAAAACTTATAATTGCTTCAATTTTCGAGAACTTGTCTATGGATTGCATTTAGATGTAAGTATTGTTGTTATTATGATGTTTTAGAATATAGTATTGTGGTTACTGTATTGTATAATAAGTGTCATACAACTTTTTCTCACTATATTACTACTTTCAATTCAAGTACAACAAATTTTGTTCAGATTCATATGTTTGTTCTTTTGTGTACTGCATTGTTAGTATCGTATATTGCTTTATTTTGTATATAGTTATGCATCACGATTTTATACTACAAGTCTATTTGAAAATAATGGACATAACTTAAATATGTGCTGCATTACGTTTGGATCATATTCTTTCAACATTCCAAACTGCCTATGTCATCCTATTACTTGTAATGAGCATACAAGTCCTAAATGATAATTTAATCTTAATTGGATACATGGATGAAAGTAAGGTAGATGAAATATTATAAATGTGAAACATATAGGTAGCATAAATATATCGTTTACAGTCAGTGTTAAACATCATGTGCATTAAACTTTTCAAGTAGCATAAACAAGGATTTGACCTTGGTGGTATTACAATCTCTAAGAAGTTGATACCTTAATTCCAATATGTGAACTTATAGGTAACAACTTTGAAAAAATATTGGTAGCATCTTTAATATCTAAGAACTTATAAGTAACATTTTGTGAAGTTGATGCATTAGTACCAACATGTGAACTTATAATCTTTAAGAACTTCATGCCTTACAAACGTGAACTAACCAATACCTATATTGAGAAATATTGTACAAATATATGCATTAGTCCATAATTGCATCAATAAACTATATAATATATAAGAACTTATAGGTAACATCTTGGGAAATTGATGCATTAGTACCAATATGTGAACTTACAATCTATAAGAACTTGATCCATTACAAATGTGAACTTATTGTCTAGTTTGTAACATCTTTCTTTAACTAAAGATGCATTGAATATATAATTAAGAGCTCTAAGATGTTTTGTATGTAAAGATAAGTTTGTAGTGTAAGAATTAAATATGAATACATAAATCTACTAATTTTATAATAATTTGTACGGTATTTTATCTTCTATGTCTCTTATTCTGGAGAAAATATGACACAAATGAATAAACCTTTAAGTACAATATGTGTCAACAAATAAACTACTAAATTTTATATGAGTACTGCACTTTTATAAACATATACTGCCGCTTTCGTAGTTTATACAACATATGTATATTTGTCTCCTTCGTATTTAAGAAAATACAATACATACGTTGCAATCTTTATTTATTGTGTATCAAAGAGTACTACTTATACTAATATGAGTACTGTAGATTTAAAGATATACACTTCACTACTCCGATGTTATACTGTAAATGCATTTACTAAAGTGAAAAAAATGAAAAAATATACGATCATTGTTTCTATTGAATTTCGACAATACAAATGAAAATTAGCATTTCTGTTTGATTACAAACGTTGGATTACAACAATAAGGATCGAAAAAATGATCCCGCAATCTATAATCCAACCTATCCGATCTCCCAACCATTACGTAGCAATCACATTTCACATTTTGCACCATCATTTGATCAAACATGTCGAATCCTTCCTTCATAAACCCATTCGAAGCATATCCCCGAATCATAACACTTCGACAGACAATATCCTTCTCGATCATCCCATCAAACACCCTCCCCATCCTCTCTATACCCCTGCACTAATACATATCAATCAACGTCATCCTCACAAACATGTTTGTCGAACATCTTTGTGTAGCTTAACAAAACCTTGACCACCATCAAACTGTACACCATCAATCTGTCCCTCACCATCTCACACGCTACCATATTCTTCTCAAACATTTCGTTGAACACCTTCCGTGCATCCCTTAATTGTCCGAATTTTGAATATAGACACATTAGTCCCAGTTCCTTCATACACATCTCCATCAAAATCCATTTTCACAACAACCCCATGAATCCCAATCCCAACTCAAACCCCAATTGTTACTGTCGTCTTCAGCATAAACAGAAAGGTGAGCTCAAATTGATTTTTGGAGTGAAAAAAATACAATTCGATTTGTGATGAAGGTGATAAAAAAAATACAAATATCATAGAGTAGATGAAATTGAAGAAAAAATAAAATAAAGAATTAAATATTGGTGTGGATGAATTAATGAATTGGTTTTGTCGGATTGGTGATGAAATTACAGAGAAAAAACAAGAAAATAATATGTAAGGTAGAGATATATAAATTGATCAAAATAGGTCTCATTACAAAACAAGAATGCTTTGAAAAATAATAAATACTAAATAAGATATGATTGATGTTTTAATGGGGAAGTAAAATATGTTTTTAAACATAAATGTTGGTGAAAGATAAAAAATTATTTAATCTCATTGATTTGTGATGAAAACCAAAAGATTTAGAATAAAAAAAAAACAAATTGAAAAAACAAAATAAAATCCATTTTTTTCAATTTTATTAAGAGATACCGTGATGCCCGATTGCTGGGTCTCCAATGGTTGCGATATCGGTGTACAGAGGGAACCTCCACCGCGTCCCCGACGACGTCCCGCGACGATGGCGCATGCCGCCGCCTCGGTTCTCCCTCTCCGACTTCCGATCCCTCCTCAATCGTCGCTACGCCGCCCTCAATCACCACCACAACCACTCAGATCCAATCCCTAACCCTAGCCATGATTCGTCTCCGCCAAAGCCGGAATTGACTGAGGAGGATGAGAAGATCGAGGAAGGGAAGGATGAGGTTGGGGTGAAGGATGAGGATTGTGAGATGGGGGAAGTTGATGAGGAGGTTGGGAGAGGAGGTGATGAGGTGATGAGAGAGGAGGAGGAGGAGGAGGAGGTGTTGGATGTGGTGGTGGAAGTGGAGGTGGGGAAAGATGGAAGTGTGGAGATTTTCCGTGGGGAGGAGACGGCAACAGCAACGGCAACCGCGGTGGTTGCAGTGCAGGAACCGACTGAGGTTAGTTTTTGTATTGTATTAAACCTCTTGGGTTCTAACTCAGTGTCAATTGGCGATGAGTGGGGTGTCCAGGATCTGTGTATTCCCAACATATTGGGATACTTATGGTAACAAAATGCTAGTTGCAGTCACTTTTGTGCAGGTGCTTGGGACACTCACCATCTCATCTGTTTGGTGATAACTATCCCAAATGAACCAATGGAACTTGGAAGGGAGAGTGATGTATAGTGGCTGTCAATTCAACTGTTTCTTAGTACTAATTCTTAGGGTTATTTGATTGTGCTAGATAATGTGAGTTGTTTACAAACGTATGTACCCTGTAGGCTTGTAGCATTGGAACGTTTTAAAAGGCAGTAATGAGGCTACGGATGTGTAAGCGGCCGTTGCGATGACCTTTTAAACCTTTTACTAGCAAGAGTGGGAAGAAGTATGGAAGTAGTTTGTGATACTAGAGAGATGTAGAGCCTGTGATGGAACTTTCATATGTGGATAGTAAATGAAGTAACCAAGATATGAAACTTTCACTGATGGTACTTCTGTGTGATTATTATTATGAAGCACTCAACACAACCTATTGGTACGTAAAACTGCTCATCAAATCGTGCCTACAAATGTACTAGGGATCAAGTTCATCATAGTTCATTTTTAGCCTCACGTTTATGGAGCCAGTTGACTATTAACACAGCGTGGTTTCTCTATGAACTGTGGAATATCAGCTAAATTCAGATGCACAGGCTATATCCAGGTTGACTTTGATTGTGATTTTTGTTGGAACATTGTTAAACTGCCTGGGTAAACACTAGGTCCCCGTACCACACACCAGGACCTTTGTGGGCATACTCCTCATATGTCGGGGATTCTACTCGGGATTTCTGATGAATTTTCTTGTGTATAGTTTCATCTGATTACTTTGTAGAAGCTGCTACAGATCACCAGTTGATCGTTTGGTTTTCTTTTATTCAACTAATAATCATCCTTCAGGTCATGGACCAGGGAATGGACAGATTGGACACCATGGAGGAAACTCATAAAAGAAAAAGGGAAGTCGAAGACAAGCTGCAGCTTTTAAACGCAAAGAAACATAATCTAGTTCAAGCGCTGAAACAGGTAAAGATCTCCTTAATTTGTTTAATTATATTTCTCTAGGATCTTCCAGATGACAATGCACAAAACAGAATGCAATAAACCTATCAGATCCCGTATAACGGCACAGTATATTTCCCCATTAACCTAACAAATTTGAGAGTGTGAAGTCCATTGAAGATTGGGGTTGAGCAGATATTTATTTGTTCGAGAGAGATCTAAAACGCCGTTTTGCATGATTATGAATTCTCTTATATCCCTAGATTACTAGGTATCAACTTTTTAAATTTGAGCTATTTAAATTGTATCTGGAATCTGGATATTGATCAGAGTTGGTTTGATGTTGTCATGACAGATTTTGAATGCAGAAGAGGAACTAAAGAGAAGAAGCACTGGACAAACAATCGGGCCGCAACTTCAGGTGGATGTTATAAGTGCAGAAGGTGCGGAAGTAGATGACAAATCTGTCACCAACCAGCAATCTCGCTCACTGCTTCAAATGAATAGTTCATCGCCATTGCTATCGCCATCCTCAGACTCTGCTCTCAGGAGGATATCATACTTCCAGCATAATATGGTAAAGACTAAATTTTATATTGTCTTATGGAAATTCTAAGCTTGAGCTAGCTAACACCATCAATTTCCTTACATCAATATGGACACTTTCTTTTTTTGGGTATGGGATATGGACACTTTCTTGAGTGCTGCTATTCCCACAAATTCAGTTAATTATCTGAATCTTCCTTCATTAATTTACGGTAGGAAATAAACAAATTGCTTGTCATGAATTCAATTGCGATATTTTGCATATGCAGGCTACAAATACCCCTCGGGTTGGTACGGCGGCTACTCCTAGCCCATCACGCTTTGCACAACATGGGAACCCAGGCCAATCTGCAAACCACCCACCTACGGTTTCTATCCCCGGAGCAAACTACATTGCCTCTTCACCATCTCCAGCAGCTTCTGGTGGCACTCCAGGTTTTAGAGATGCACGACATCCGAGCCCATGGAGCTAAAAATGTTCAACCTTATCTGCACCATCGTCCATGAGCAAGCTCAATGCTCGGCTTCTTTTCACTCGGCATAGTTGTTGCTTCAAGCTCTCCGTGATGCTGTAAGTAGGCCTAATCATTTATCCTGTCCCCTTATCTTTTACTACCTTTTCCTGTTATTGTCACTCTTTGCTAGAGTGAAACTATTATAGCTGATCTCCGCTGGATGTGCAGAATTTGGAATTCGATATTGAAGAATGTTTCGAATTTCAATTCCTTCGTCTCATTAGAGGTAGAGAAGTGTAAATTGTGTAGAGTTTCAAAGGACTAGGGTGAAACAAGCCAACAATCTTGTGTGATAGTAGTATTTTTCTTTCCTTGTTTACTTACAGACTTTTAGTTCTTGTTAAATCTTGGTCAAGCTCTGTTAGACTTGGTGTCACTCGGATGAGTGGATTCTCGATAACAAATGGTGGCATCTCATCATTTTCTTCAGATTCTTTTTCAATCCGAAGAAAGGAGTATAATTATGAGGGCATTGAAAAATAATCTTTCTATTGTCTCTGTGTACATCTCGCCCTCCAAACATTCTGTTCATGACGGAAATGGCTGGGTATGTTGTTGTTAAAGCTTGGTTAAGTTGTTAAAAATCTGGTTACTAGCTGTCCTCGACATAGTCAGTAGCCAGCAACCCTCCCTTTGTTTCATCAGCGTGATCTTACTAATCCTTGAGGTCCTTTTACTTACAAAGGCTAATCGTTCTTAATTGGTTTGGGACCCGTGAACTTTTGTGCTTTGGTGACTACCCAAAGTTCAAACTTTGGTTACTCCCAGGTCTCTTGCCCGTTGAAATTTAAATCTCTTCCTTCCAAAAAGTATACCCCGAGGATTTGACCGTTAAGATTTTGCTCACATGATGATGAGAATAATTGACTTTCGAAGCATGCATGAATTTTTGTACTCCTCGAAACCAAATAATTTGACAGGAAAAGCTGATTAGACAAACAGTAACAGGCAACTGTCAATAATCATCATAATAATGAGATGGTCAATGCAGACAATTTGTCAAACTTGAGGCTCCTCTCCCCACCATAAAACAGATCAAAATTGGAAATGTTTCACGAATCATAAACATGGCGTGGTTTTCCATGCTACTTTTGGCCCACATCACTTTTGTGTTCATTGTAGTAGCGTTTAATCGTGGTTGTATTGGAGATGAGATAGCTAGAATGCCGATTTCGGTGTTTTCTATATGATCTAATTGTATCAGATTTGAGGATGCAGATGCTGTGAGTATAGAAATATCAATTCCGACAATGCTGTCTAGGAGTCATAGTCTAAAAAAATGAACACAAAGTCTTATGTCAAGGCGCATACTTTGTGAAAAATCGTGTCGTGGGCAATGGTGCTGTGGTATTGTACAATCCAAACAGCCCATCTTCCCTTTGCCTACAAAAAATCTAAAAAACCTCAAATTTTTGCATCCAATGTATACAGGAGTCTTTGATTACAGGAGATACTAATAGTAGAAACCAATACACGATGGATTGTTACCAAAAGATGAATAGCATGCATTGCTCCTATTTATCGGAAAACTAACAGGAACCAATGCCAATAGTTACATGAATAAGAGACCTCATTTTCAAGCAAATAAGGAAAAAGGGAAAAGGAGATGAAGAACTCAATAATGAATTGAGTCGGTCTTGTCTTGTCATTCTCCAATGAGGTCAAGTCCCAATAAATTCACACAACAATCCACAAATCTCACTCCCCTTTCAGTGCTTTCACCTTTCCCACATCTCCCCTTTTCCTCTCAACAATGGCTCAACAACACCACAGCACACACACAAGGACACCATACCCTCAACCACACAAGCCATTGAACACTACCCATTTGCCAAAGACCTCAACTTTGGTGAACCCAGTTGCAAATCATTGCAAATCAGACCCAAAGGCTTCAACTTTGGAGCATTCCAATAATGGGTTTAGTCAAGATGAGGAGAAAACAGTGAGGGTTGCAAGGGAGAGCAAATGGGTAGTTCTTGAAAAGGAGAAGAAGAAAGAGGGTTTTGATGGGAAGTTAGTTTTGAGTGCAAATGGTAAAATGGGGAATAATGAGGAAAAGAGTGTAGTCAAAGTGCCCGGCGGCGGCGGAATTGGGAGGAGGAGGTCTGTGTGTGATGTGAAGGTTGAGTTGGGTGATTTCTTTGTGAAGAATGGAGTGAGAGTGGTGTCTGTTGATATGGCTCCATTGATGCAGATTCATGCTGTGAGTTGTGCTAGGAAGACTTGTGATAGTCTTGAGAAGTTCACTTCCAAAACCCTTGCCTTGACCCTAAAAAAGGTATAACTTCTATGATTGAGATCTTGATTGTGTCTCCAATGATGTGATATTGATGTAATGTAACCAAATCAATGACTAAAGGACTCAAAATGGATAGATCTGTGTGCCATCATTATTGAAACATCACATCATATTTTCAAAATGTCGGTAACTTCACTTCTGATTGAAGTGTTCAATCGTCGTCTTGATGGTCAGGTTCAAGTTGTCATGGAAGCTTGACCAATTTAGCTACTTCCATGATGCATGTTTACCTGGAACACGGGCTTTGGAGTCGAGTTCATTTAACATGTACACCTACTCAGTAGGTATAAGAAGGATGTGCAAGTTTCCATGTTATTGGAAGAGTTAGTATAATCCTGAATCCTGATATCCCAACTCATAACATTTTACTCTTGATAATGTTCGCTTTCTAGCAATGTCATCCTTATGATGTTGAGGGACTACTCGGTATTCTCTCAAGTGTCGGTAGTTCTATAGTTTTGGATGCTAATTTGAGAACTGTTGAATGGACAGTTGCTGTGTTCATGATATGTCCTGTTTTATTGATTGGATTATTTCGTCGGCAGGAATTCGATGCTGTTTATGGACCAGCGTGGCATTGTATAGTAGGGAAGAGTTTCGGATCATTCGTGACGCATTCGGTTGGAGGATTTCTGTATTTCTCCATGGATCAAAAGCTTCATGTCCTCTTGTTTAAAACAACTGTACAGGTTGCCGATTGATCGTTCGACAACGACAAGTCCTGTAATTGTTACTACTCTTCTTATAGTGTTCTTCCTGCATCGGGTAGTAGAGAAATATTGTTTACATGATGGCCTGAGAAATGCTCTGGTTCATTCTATCCAGCCCTCCTGTTACAGCTTATATGTAACATTTTGCTCAATGTGCATTTTAGAGTTGCCTAGAGGAAGTCTATATGGCGCAAATCGTCATATGTGATCTTAATGTGTACATGAAGGTTGATCACCCAGTTAGTTGATTTCCAGCAGTATGATCATTTCAGAGGCTGACATTGCTCACGCCGTGGAAGCATTATATTCCATTTTGACTTTGTTAGTAGCCCGTCTGGGCAAGTTCTGTTGTTTACTATTTAAGTACAGGTTTTAACCTTTTGAGCTGAGATTGGTTCTAAGCAACTATACTATCCTTGACAACTGATTCAGGGGTTAGTCATGTAGTGCTTCTTCCAATGCGCATTTCCGGTCAGTCCCAAAATGATTGGCATCGATCATAAAACCACCCTGGCGATCACTTGGACATCAACAATCACCACAGTCGGGTTCTACTGTCATATAGCAGCGGAGCTCGCTGTTGTCCACCATCCCGAGCCTAGTAAAAGGCGATACTGGCACCAAACACTTAGGAAAGGTACCTGGGAAAGATGGCTGCCGGCATTGGTGGTTAGGATAACATACACCACAGGACGCACAGGGTCTGCATCTACTAAGCGCATTCCATCTAAGCTCTAAAGTGAGAAAGGTGTTAAGCTTTGCTTCCAAGTTACTTCGAAAAGGGGCCTAAACTATTGCAAGCATCGTCAATCTTGTCCACATTCTTAAACCGTGTTAATAAAAGGGGTGACACACTCCTGGTAGTCTCTTTTTATGGAAAGGTTAAGCGTATAAGCAATCAAAATCGTCTCAATCAAGAAGCTGAACATATCTTTACAAGAGGTCAAACTCTAATTAGGACACAGAGATGAATACTGTATAAATTCCACAAAAAAACATGTTAAATGACTAATACTAGATCCAACGTCTTAATTTTATTAAAACCGAAAGAATACTTAATAACGCCATATATTTATGTTTAAACTATTTAAATTAAGACATAATAGATTTATTGTAATGTCCTGATCAATTCTCGTTATCGAATCTTTATCAAAAATCGGTTTCCAGGCTCAAAATGGTCTCATAATCAACACTAATCCTTTCAATATGTTTTGGTCTCACTCATACATATCTTGACATTATAGACAACACTAGTCTTTTAAGTATGTTTTACCCTTACTCGTATGCATCTTCAGTAACTTTATCCCAATATTACTCAATGTCGAGCACCCTTATTATCGAAAAATAAAATACATCTTGTTGATGTGGATAATGTTACCAAATCCTATAAACCAAACCTTTGAAATGTAATACATTTAAATTGCATGAAACAAGTTTTGATCGAAACACATAAATAATTTTGCACTTTCAACTTCTAAGCTTCTAGGACTTGACGAATATATGTCTTGACACATCCAAATTTAGGTGCGTTTAATCAAAATCAATGATCAAGATTAAAACACATAAGAAAGATACATCTTAAGTTGAGAATTCAATCATTAAGAGACCTACTATCATCAATTTAACAAAAAACTCAATACATATCCATCCCAACATTTTAATCTTGACCATATGGGTTATGACATATTTTTGTTTTTGGTTTTTTATTTTTATATTCTTTCCGTTTCGAATTAAATGAAACGGTTTAACCTGACACAAAAATTGAATTTAATTAATATATTATATTATTTTATAATAATAAAAGTTGATGTGAAAATATAAAAGACAAATTAATGAATATAATAAGATAATATACTTAATTTACTATAAATTTAATTCTAAGTAAAAAAATATTACAGAGAGGGGTAAGACGGATAACACACCGAAACAAAAACAATATCCACAACTATAATCAGATAACAAAACGGAAAAAAGAAAATCATAAAATAAAACCAAGCGAAAAGCATACAGATTCTCTCTCTCCCTTCTCTTCGCCATCTCCGACGAATTCCTCGAACCCTCGAAGAACTCAACACACACACACACACTTCTCATCTCCCTTTCTCGCTCTGTGAATCGATTTCTCGGCGGCGGGTGGGGGTTTGGGGGGGATGGAGCTGCAGGAGACGGTGAAGCAAGCCCTGACGGCGCTGTACCATCACCCCGACGACGCCGTCCGCGTCCA